>PVJS01003989.1:56648-71963 GCA_004027185.1 Glis glis
CCCTAGGTTCAATCCCCAATAAAACACACACACACACACACACACACACACACACACACACACACACACATTGTTACTGGACTCCTAAGTGAGGGGCCTGACTCTGGAGGGCTCTAACCAGATCTGGCCACTTGCTCCAAAAACCAAACAGAAAAGATAACAGTGAAAAGCAGGAAGTATGGCTATATTGAGAAGGCAAAGTGATATCAAGCATATCAGCCCTGTCTTTGGGGTGCTGATATGAACTTTAGGTTTAAATAGGGAAGAACCGGGGCAGGCAGCAAGAGGTATACACACGTAAGCAGCCTCGGTCAAACTGTGATCTGGTTGACTTAGCTCAGCTCTGATTCTGTGAGGTGAATCACTTGGGGCAGTCTCCATTTGCTGCTCAAGGTGTTTAACTATCAGACTTGTGATCCTGGAAGGGGAGATTGCTCCTGCTTAGGGGAGCAGTCTCATCATGGGGTGATATGCTTGGAGGCTCTGCTGTTCCTGGAAGGTGTAGGGCAATGACTGGAGGCTTCTAGGTGCCACTCCAGGGTCTGAAACAAGATGCTGTAAATGTCCGAAAATCTTGCTTCTGTCTTGAAGTGGGGTAAATTTAGGGAAAACAAACCTTGCATTACCAGTTTTTAGACGAACATTCCATAAGTGATTAACACAACTACATGAAGAGCTGAACAGATCACAAAGCTCAAGGTACTAAAGGAAACAATATAAAATGAAGGCAGAGATGCCAAGATTTATCCTGATTTTAACTACCCATTGGCTATCTGCAGGTCTAAGTAATGAGTCGCTGTTTTAGCAAAAGCAGACTCTCTAAGTGTCTTTTATAAGATGAGGAAGGACACAAAGATCTCTGGGACCCACTCCAGCAGCCAAGGCATGTTGTGTGGAGAGAACTCTGGTGATGTGAGCTTCAGGGCCCTGCATTATGGTATGAGGCATGTCAGTCCATCAGCAAAGCTAATGAGCACAGCTGCTGACTTCTCAAGGCCCCTCCACTGGCCTCCAGTTTGTATGATTTAGATTTCATCATTGGAAATCTTGAGTTAAGAAATACTTAAATTTTTTTGGACTTCTCTGTGGATGCACAGGTTGGAGATTGGAAAGTAGATTCTACCCCACCAATTCAATATCATTTAGACTAGAATAGTAGAGATGAATGACCCATAACAAGAACCACTGTTGGAGGTTATCCAGCCAGCCAGTTGACCAAATCTCCGATTATTTCATCTCTTCCCAGACACCTAGGTCAGAAATACAGGGTCTTGGTGCCCCTATTACACATTCTTTTCTCTTGTCTAAATCACAGAAACATTCTTGAATCACCTGAAGTCTCATGTCCCCCTTAAATCCATCCCTAAGATTACTCCCGATTTTTACACGTTAATCTGATCTTATTCCTCCCCTTCTTAAACTTCTCCAGAGCACCCCCCTCCCCCACACTGTTCACATAAGTAAAGTTTTCTGGCTGGCCACCCAAGAGACTTCCATCACCCAACTTCTGTCCAACCTTTCAGCTTGACTCAGTGCCTACAACATGGTAAGCATATGATAAACATTATTTGCTACTGTTATTACCTACCTTTTACCTGGCACAGCAGGAGTCTTTCTATTAAAGAAAGTAGAAATAATGATTGTAACAAAATAGCATAAAATAGTGAAATGAACCACTGCTCACCCCTTCGTTCCTTCCCCTTCCTTCCTTCCTTCCTTCCTTCCTTCCTTCCTTCCTTCTTTCCTTCCTTCCTTTTTTCCTTCTGCCCAGCTCAAAACACCATTCCTGAGTTTGAGTAATTCTTCACATTCTGAGTATGAGTGTGCGGCAGAGATTGCCCTTTGCTAAAAAGACAAAATCAAAAAAGAACCAGTCAAGCTGTTCTGGGGTTCCTCGACTCTAGCGCTCATAGCATGTGATTCAGGCTTCAGCAGATACACCCCACCCAGGTCTAGCAACAAGAGTTAGTGATGCCACGTGAAACTGCAGCACAGCCACACCCACTTTTTCCAGAGGCAGCAGCAGTGGTGGTCCGGTGACAGCATCTACTGCCCCTTTTGGCTCTGTGAGTTCAGGGGCATCCCCACTGGGCTGTTTGGGTAGTATGACTGTGGCTAGGTCCTTGCCAACTGTCACCTCCCCCCTCGTTTTCCAGGCCCGTGCCTCTGTTCTCTCCACAAATGCTTTAAACCACCCAAATATCCTTTTCTGCTTCTATCAGCCTGAGTTTCGGTTTTGTTTTTGTTTTTGGTGCAATGCAACCTGCCAGACTGGTACAGATGATCAGATCAGATGGCTTAATGAAATGAAAGTATACCATTTCTACTTCATTTTATTGTATTATTGATTTGCAGTGTCTTTTACTTGGCTCCTACTTAGGAATCATTTTTCTTGGATGATTTTGTTTCAGTAAGCCAACCTGTTAAATAGGATTTAAAAGAATTAAGCAGTCAACCTTTTTCTCCTTTTCCTTCCCTTTGATGTGTGTGTGTGTGTGTGTGTGTGTGTGTGTGTGTGTGTGTGTGTGTTGGATATGTGGTTCGGGACAATAAAATTTTAATTGCCTGGAATTCAGCCTCAGGTAGAGAGAATCAGGCAATTAATGAGTGTAAAAAAAAAAAAGGAAAACAGGAGAGGAACGAAATCAGTGTCTGGTGCAGGAGAATATCACAATAAAACTGAGCTTATTTAATTTAATTGGTTTGTTTTATAGATAAGGAACTTGTAACAAGGAACACACAGCTAAAGGCTGAGCTACAACTAACCGTATCTCTAGATTCCTAACCCAGGGATCCTACCACAAGGCAAAATGACTGAAAAGCAAGTTTAGATCATGTTTAATTCAGCCCAATTAATTATACTTTTTAGGCTTATGGTTGTATATGAGTTTACATTTTGAAAGGCTTTTTACAATTTACAAAGTACTTACATCCTCTCAATTTCTCTGAGATAAGATAGCACTTTAAAAAAAGGTGTTATATACTTGTTATTTATTTATTTATTTATTTATGCACTAGGGATTGAACCCAGGGGTGTTCTACCTCTAAGTTACACCCCAGCCCTTATTTTTGTTTTGTTTTTCGAAACAGGGTCTTGCTAGATTGCCGAAAGTCTTGCTAAGTTGCTGAGGCTGGTCTCAAACCTGTGATCCTCCTGTCTCAGCCTCCCAAGTATAACAGAGATTATGGGTGTTTGCCACCATGTCTAGTGTCCTATAATTTTTTTTAACAACTTCCCTACCTCTGACTTCCCTGTCTCCTTTTTCTACTTATTTTAGAAGTTGTAGCCACAAAATGAGTCAGTTGGGAAGAAAGCAATATTAATGTATCTGAACAAAAGGATGTGTTGATTAGAACCATCATAAAAATATATTGGATGTTGTTATCAACCTCGCATTTTACAATGAGAAAACAGAAGCCTACAGAGATTAAATGACTGAACCAAAATTAAATAACCATCAAATGGCAGTGCCACGACAAGGTTTATTTAAAGAAATATATATGTGTTGAGCGTTTAATGTGTTAGGCTAGTGAAACAAAATATAGTACTAGTTAACTCCTAGGTAACCAGAAATTTCTATAACCAGCATTACATTATAAACCACTATTATTAAGTCGGGTGTGGTGGTGCAAGCTTGTAATCCCAGTACTTGGGAGGCTGTGACAGGAGGATCCAAGGTTCGTGGCCAGCCTCAGCTACTTAGTGAGGCCCTCCGCAACTTAGTGAAACCCTGTTTCAAAACAAAGAATAAAAAATAGGGCTGGGGGTGTAGCTCAGAGGTAGAATGCTCCTGGGTTCAATCCCCAGTACCGCAAAAAAACCACCCACTATTATTGAAGTTTTTATTGCATTAAAATCTTAGCAGCTGGCCAGTCAATAAATACTTTTCTACTTACATAAGATTTATGTAACCAGATCTATTGGGAGGCTGATCTTAGAATATATGATTAGACAGAAAGGTCTTGCCGGGCTGGTGGCACACGCTTCTAATCCCAATACTTGGGAGGCTGAGATAGGAGGATCCGGGTTGGCGGGTAGCCTCAGCTACTTAGTGAGGTCCTCCCCAACTTAGTGAGACCCTGTTTCAAAATAAAGAATAAAAAATAGGGCTGGGGGTAGAGCTCGGAGGTAGAATGCCCTTGGGTTCAATCCCCAGTACCGAAAAAAAAGGAAAAAACAAAAAAACACCAAAAAACAAAACAAAAAATAAAAAAATAGGGCTGTGGGGGGGTGATGTAGCTCGGAGGTAGAATGCCTCTGGGTTCAATCCCCAGTTCCGCAAAAAAAAAAAAGAATATATTATTAAACAGAAAGGTCTTAACTCAAAAACACTTTTTGCATCACTTGTCTCGATTTTCTGAAGATGGAAAGTTGTGATTCTCAAGTATCCCCAAATGAACAAAAAATTAACAATGACATGAAGTTGACTGCATACTCTATTATTAAAACTCAGATTTAACAAGCTATTTTCATTTTCAACCCAATGGCATGCAAAGAGAAAAATTTGTATGGTTTCTTCGAGTTCTTTATATAGATTATGAAATTCATTTGTGAAAGGAAACTAAACCAATTGACCTGAAAAAGAATCATAGACTTTTAAATGTAGTGGTGGACACCGGATAATGCTATTCTTGTATAGTCAACGCAAATGGACTATGGGTACAGGATCGAAATATTAACGCGATCCAGGATTTCCAACGGAATGTCATTGCCGCTTTTCCCTCAGAAACTTCAAAGGCAAATGGGAAGGGCTTTGAAATGAAAACTAAATAAAGAGGCTGGCACCACAATTAGGAAGGGAAGGACGCGGAGAACATGGTAAGATGTTGGCAGGTAGTGTCACAGTAATGTAAACAACATGAAGCTTGCAGCAGACTCGAGGTGGCTGTGAAGCCTTGTAGACATCTAATTAATACAGGTAATTCTGTCCGCGGCGCGTTTCCCTTGCCACCCGCGCTTCAGGAGAGAGCGACGAGAAAGCAGCACGCCACCTGCTCAGGGCCGCCCAGCGCCCCTCTCTAGCGGGCGGTGTGGCTCAGGGCTCTCCTAGCCACGCCCCCGAACGGCGGAGCCCCGCCCCTTCCACCTCCCACTTCCGGGGAACCGCGCTCCGCCGCACCGCCTTCCCGGAACCTGATTGGCTGCTGCGGCAACCGCTAACGGCTGAGGAGTTTAAACTGGAGCAGTGGCTGCGGCTGCGGCTGCGCGGCGAGCCCCACGCTGGAAGAGCGGTAAGTCGGCCACCGTGACTGGCGGAATCGGTGCCGGTCTCGAACCCGGCCTCCCGGCGCTGACAGCCTGGTCCCGGCGGTCCTCGGGTGTCCGGGATTGGCGCGCCCGGCCGGCGAGGCCAGGGGTTCCCTCAGCTCGTCGGGGGACGGGATTTCTGCCGCCGGCGGCTTCCTTCTCCGCTTCTCGGCGAGCGCTCTGTAACTGCCGTGAAGGCTCGGCGGAGCTCGCTCTCTTTGGGCGTGTTCGTTGAGAAGAGAGAGTGACCGAAGGCGAAGAGTTGACGGAGACTAGGGAGAACTTAGAACTTGACTGGGTCTTCTAGGATTTCGGTAGAAAATGGGGTCAATAATGTTTCATAGATTCCCGCTGGAAAGATCCGGGGTGGGTGGGTGTAGTCTCGGGTGCAATTGCAGGATGTTGAATAAAAACAAGGGGGCGATGGGAGCGCCAAGGGTGTGCTGAGTTTAGTTTTGTTTTCTGAACAGGGGGCGGTAAGCCAGTAAGTTTGGGAATCTATGTACGAATCCAATTCAGGAATATTTGATGTGGAACAGAGCATTTTGTCTTTAGAGAGAGCTGAGATGATGGCTGGACAAGAGCTGCGGAATAATAATAAATAGGTGATATTAAGTGCTGACTGTGTATCAGGTCCCGTACTAGGCACTGTACATACATTGGCTCACTCTCTACAGGAGATGCTCTTATTTTCTATAATTTTATAAATCTGAACATGAGACTAGAAAATCACATAGCTATGAAATGTTGGAACTGGGGCTCCACTACAGTTCTAACCACAATCTGTAATGTCCTGGTGTCTATGTGATCACTTACCCTGGAATGATACTCCAAAGGCCTGGTTCTGGCTCCTGTAGTGCCACTTGGTGTGGCATTTTATGTGGGAGATGACAGGACCGTGTTAAGGAAGACTTCCTGATTCCTAGCATGAGCATTTAGATGGGTGATAGTGCTGTTTATTAACTTAGGGAGCTGTGTAAGGATCAGCTTATTGGGGAAGACAGTTCAGCTTTGGTTTCCTAAATGATAAAATGAAATTTGTTTCTCCTCACTGGAGTGTTTTGAAGATGGATTAGGTTTTTATGTTAGGTTCCTTTTCAGGTATGTGAGATACAACAATTTGTGTGGAATTTTTGTGTGTTCTTATGATGTCAATGGAATAGGTAGTGAATTTTTATTTTAAAGCTTCTTTTTGGCAAAACTCTTAGAAGAAGCATTAAGCCTTCATGCTGAAAGGTTCTTAGTTCATTTTCTTCCCTATTACAGAAATTCCTTTTTCTTTTTTTTTTTTTTTTTTTTTGCAGTACTGGGGATTAAACCCAGGGGCTTCTACCTCTGAGCTACACCCCCAGCCCTATTTTTTATTCTTTATTTTGAAACAGGGTCTCACTAAGTTGCGGAGGGCCTCACTAAGTAGCTGAGGCTGGCCGAGAACCTGCAATCCTCCTATCTCAGCCTCCCAAGTACTGGGATTACAAGTGTGTGCCACCACGCCCGGCTAGAAATTCCTTTTTCTAAAACCATCTTCCCATTATTTGCTTGACACCCCCCTGACATCTGCTGCTTTCAATGGCGACCCATTTTAATATTGGGCAATTTTTACTATTGTATAGTTCTTCCATTCATCTGTAATAATTTCTTCTACAGATGTTTACCTGGTAGCTGATATGTGCCAGGCACTGTTCTAAGCACTAAGGGTACAGCAGCCAACAAACCTGACAAAAATCCATATTCCCACTGTACTTACATTGAAGAAGAAAACAGACAATAAATTAAATAAGAAAATTATTTAACTTTTTGTTAGACATTGATAAATCAATGAAGAAAAATAGGATAAGGGAATGAGGGACAGATGTGCAATTTTAAAGAGTTTTACCTGGGAAGGCTCATTATGAAAGGGACATCTGAGCAGAGACTTGAAGAACGCGAGCAAGCCCTGTGTTTATTTGAAGGAGTTAATACAAAGTAAAAAAAAGAATGCAAAAAAGTTCTAGACTGGGAGCAAGTTAAAGTGGCCAGTGTGTCAGGAGCTTAGTAAAGAGATCAGAAAGGTACATTGATGGAGAATTGGGGAAGGGAGAAATGTCAAATTGTGTAGTAGTTTATGTGAAATGGAAGGCCACTGGAGGGTTTTATAACCTAGGAGTTACCATGAATTTGTGTAAGTTTAAGAGGATCATTTTGGTTGCTGGATTGAGAATACATAGGGAGAGCCAGGCATGGTGGTGCACACTTGTAATCTCAGTATTCAGGAGGCTAAGACAGAATCCCAGGTTTGTGGCCAGCTTCAACACCTTACTGAGGTGCTCCACAACTTAGTGAGACTCTGTTTCAAAATAAAAAATAAAATAGGGCTGGGGGTGTAGCTCAGAGATAGAATTCTCTGGGTTCAATCCCTAGTACCACCAAAAAAATAAAATAAAATAAAATACAGTACATAGGGAGAAGGTAGTAGTAGCTACACCATTTAGGTAGCTGTAGCAATAATGTATATGAAAAAGAATGGTGTCTTGGATCAGAGTTGTAGCAGTAGAAATAGTGGTAAGTGACCCATGTATATATGTTGTGAAAGCATAATTGATGGTAGAGTGTATGTGGATGTGAAATAAATAGTTTCTATCCTGAGCACTTGGAAGGATGGAGTTGCCTTTAAGTGAGATGAGAAGAACATGGTGGAGCAGGTTTGGGTGGGAGTAGGACACATTATATTTGAGTTGTATATTAGACATTTAAATTGGAGATGAGAAGTAGGCTGATAATTAATCCTGAATTTAGAGAAGAAGTCTAGATTAAGATTATAAACTTTAGGCTGGGCGTGGTGGCGCACGCTTGTAATCTCAGTACTTTGGGAGGCGGAGACCGGAGGATCCGAGTTCGTGGCCAGCCTCAGCGCGCGCATGCGCGTGCCCGAACGCTCGCTCTCTCTCTCTCCCTGTCTCTCTCTCTCTCTCTCTCTCTCTCTACTTAGTGAGGCCCTCCGCAACTTTGTGAGACCCGGTCTCAAAATAAAGTATAAAAAATAGGGCCGGGGGCGTAGCGCGGAGGTAGAACGCCCCTGCGTTCAATCCCCAGTACCGCAAAAAAAAAAAAAAAAAGAATATAAACTTTAGATTTAAAAGTCAGAACTCTGAATGATAGCCCCAGGAAGAATATGTAGCTAGAAAAGAGAACCCAAGACTTGAGATCTGAGTCACTCCAATGGTAAGAGATTAGATGAATAACCAGCAAGAGCGACTCAGAAATGGAAAACAGGCAGGAGAAAATGTAGAAGAATGTGTTGTTTTAGAAGCCAAGTGAAGAAACTACTTTGGAAGGAAAGAGTGATCTGGTATTAAATACTGCTCATAGGTCAAGTAAAATGAGAGATGGGTCTTAATCACTGTATTTAACAATATGGTAATTTAGTGACCTTAATGAACAGCTTCTATATAGTAATGGTGACAAAAAAATTCATTGTCATGGATCAGATAAAACTAGGAGGAGATGAAGTAGAGACAGCAAGTATAGACAACTCTTCAAAGGAGTTTTCGTATAAAGGGAAGCAGAGAAGTAGGGTAATAGCATCCCAGCATTAAGGGACCACTTGTATTTTCTTAAATATTCCATTTCCATGCATTTACATATGCCATTCCTTCTTGGAATTCCCTTCCTAATCTTGATGCCTGACAAGTTTTTGGTTTTTAGGACTTATTTATTCTTTCAACAAATATTCACTGTGTTCATATCATTCACTAGGCACAGCTATAGGAACTGGGCACTATATCTGCAAACTGATAAAAATTCATGATCTCATGGAACTTAAATTCTAATTGAAGGAAAATTAAGTTCTATAGTTTGTTGAGTAGTGATTTAAATGCTATGGAAAAAATAGAAAAGGGTAAAGTGGTCAGACATGGTGGGGGAAGCAGCTAGAGATTTAAATGGCCTCATCAAGAAGGTAGCATTTGAACAAAGACTTGAGGGAGGAGAGTGATGAGCTATTTGTCTGGAGGAATAACTTTTAAAATAGAGAGGACTTATTCTAAATAAAAGACCTGAGGCTCAAGAGTGACTGGCATATACCAGGAATATTTAGATCTTGGTGACCATTGTGGTATGATAGGAGTGAGCTAGTGGGAGAGAAGGAGAGTTCACAGAGTAATGAGGAAGAAGGAAGATGGCGGAGAGGCTCCCACTGTCCTTACCACTGGAAGGACATTAGAGAGAAGTGGGAACCATTGGAGAGTTTTAGATTAATGTACTATAGAGAGGGCAGCAGTGGAAGTAGGGAGACAAGAGGCTATTGCAGAAATTCAGGTGAAACCTGATAGTGCCTTGGACTAGATTGGTAGCAGAAATGGTCAGATTGTAAATATATTGTAAAGGTAAATTGGGATATGAGTGAGAGATTTGGCATGAGCAGCTGGAAGGATGAAGTTGCCATTAATTGAAATGGGGAAGGCTCTTGGTGAAGCAGGTTTGAGCAGACTAAATTTGATATACCTATTTTAGTTATCCAAGTGGATTGTGAAAGAGTTGGCTATTTGAATCCATGGAAGTTCAGGGGAGAGATCCAAATAAAAGACAAATTTTGGAGGTTTTGGCATCTAGGTGGTCTTTTAAGCCATGAGACTGTGAAATAGTGTAGACAAAGAGAAGCAGTCCAGAAGAGAATATACTATATAGGTTGGAAGAATCTATAAAAGAGACTGAAAGGGAATAGCTAGTTAGATAGAAAGAAAAGAACAACCCAAGAACAAAAAGTAGGAGTATGATGTGCTGGAAGCTAAGGCAAATAGTTTTTGAGTAAGGTGAAATTAGCCATATCAAATCCATATAGACCTGATAGTTCAAGTTATGTGAGGACTGAGAATTGACCATTAGAATTAGCAGTGTGGAGGTCATTAAAGACCTTGACAGGCCGTGCGTGGTGGCGCACGCTTGTAATCCCAGTACTTGAGAGGCTGAGACCGGAGGATCTGGTTCACGGCCAGCCTCAGCTCGCTCTCTCTCTCTCTCTCTCTCTCTCTCTCCCTCTCTCTACTTAGTGAGGCCCTCCGCAACTTCGTGAGACCCGGTTTCAAAATCAAAATAAAGTATAAAAAAATAGGGCCGGGGGTGTAGTGCGGAGGTAGAACCCCCCTGGGTTCAATCCCCGGTACCGCAAAAAAAAAAAAAAGACCTTGACACAAACAGTTTTGGTGGAGTAGTCAGAGTGAACACCTGATTGAAATAGGTTTATAAGAGGATTGCAAACAGAGCTGCCATTAATTGAAATGGGGAAGGCTCTTGGTGAAGCTGGTTGGAGCAGGTTAAATTTGATATACCTATTTTAGTTATCTGAGTGGATTTATTCAAGTGTCCTCTCCTCTGAGGGCACTTGTGATGATATTTATAGCAATTCTTTCAAGGATTTTTGCTATAAAAGTTTGCAGAGAATTGGAGTGATAGTCTGAGGGTAAAGTGGAAACGAGGGGGTTCATACATATATATTCATGTATATTCATGTATATATGTAATTTTATTGGTACACTGTAGTCTCACATCATAACGTAGTTCAGAATGATAGGAAACATACATGCACATAGCACTTGATGAGCTTCCCCTGACCCCCGCTCCCTCCCCACTCCCTGTCCTTCCCCATGCATGATATTGAGATTGGCATTGATAATTTCACATATGTACATAATGTCAATGGAAGTGTTTCCTTCATTAATTCTCCCTCCACCCCCCCCCACACACACACCGCTACCATCCTCCCCTAGTCTCCCTCCATCACTCCACTGGAGTTTCTTTTCCTTTATCTAAAGTCCCTCTTGTATCTCGATAATTCCCTAACCTTCACATATGAAAACATATGACCCTTCACTTTCTGTGACTGGCTAATCTCACTTAACTTGATGTTCTCCAGGTCCATCCATTTTCCTGCAAATGACATAATTTTGTTCTTCATTGCTGAGTAGAATTCCATTGTGTGTATATCCTGTAATTTTGTAATCTATTGTTGATAGACATCTAGGTTGGTTCCATAATTTGGCTATTATGAATTGTGCTGCTATAAACATGCATATGCATGTATCTTTAAGCTGAGGAAATAGCAATATATTTGTATGTTGATGAGAATGATCCAGTGGAGAAGGAAAAATATTGGTGATGTAGAGAATTGTTGGAGTAATGTCTCTGAAGGTAGAAAGGCACAGGATCCAGTGTATATATCCATATTTAAGTACTGCAAGCTTGGCACTAGATAGGAAAACCAACAGTTCATCCATAGCCACAGGAGAGAAGACAAATGCATAGACAGATGGTAGTGGTTGGTAATTACAACTGGAGTTTCCAGAAATTCTCTATATTGCTTCAATGTTATCAGAGAAAATAACAGTGAGCCAGGATATGAAAATATCCATTAATAAGGAGAAATATTGCAGGGGATGGTAGTGGATAATAGCAATGGTGAGTCCAGGGTAATAGAGTCTATTGATACTCTATTCAAGGCTGGGAATTTTTAGAGAGGAGGGAGGACAAATGGGTCTACAAACATGAATGTGATGTGACCTCTAGGAGACATATGGACCAAAAAAAAAAAAAAAAAGCCCCTGCCTGACATGGCTGCTGGAGACTGCATCCTCAGGGGAGAAGCTGGTTCAAGAGTATGAAGGGAACATTCAGAGAAAAGGTTGACACTAAAGAGGTTTTGTTGATGATGGATTGTGATTCCAGGGACTTCAGGAATTGGGAAAGGGTGAAATATGGATACTGAATTCACTTCCTATCACTGTAAACAAGATAGCTTAAAACAATAGACATTTATTTTCTCGCAGTTCTGGAGGCTGGAGTCCCAACTTAGTATTACTGAGCTGAAACCAGAATGTCTGCAGAGTTGTACTTCTTATAGAGGTTCTAGGGATGAATCCATTCCTTGCCTCTTCCGGCTTCTGGTGGCTCCTGGCAGTTCATGGCTGTGGCAGCATGACTCCAGTCTCCGCTCTCCCCTCTCCCCTCTGAGGACACTTGTGATGGTATTTAGGGCCTACCTGGATAATCTAGGATAATCTCCCCATCACAGGAGCCACAGCTTGATCAAATCTGCAAACTCTTTTTCCACATAAGAAAATACAGGGACCTGATGTTTTTGCGGGAGTATTTTTCAGTCTACCATAGGACCAAATGAGGGGATATACAGAGCTGGAAGGGGAGTAGAGTGAGGAAGATGAGGGTAACTTGGAAGTTTGGGGATTCTTGTGATCAAGAACATAGTGAGATAGTCCTGTGGACTCAAGGCAGGTAGTAGTGGAGAGATGAGTATTAGCATGTAGACAGGTACAGGTGACAGGGTTTGTTCTAGATACCTGCAGGTGGAGGTTAGGAGATTTGGAAAGGGAATGGAGGCTTAGGAGGTTGGTTTTGTCTAAGCACATGGCTCACCATTAACTGTTTCTTCTCGGCAAAACTCTTCCTTATCCTTGTCCTCTGCCCAGGCAGAGTTAATCACTTATGTATTGTGCATTAGAGCCATGATTCTTATCTTACTATAATGTAATTATGTCTTTGTCTTCCTATTTCTACTATTAGAGTTTGAAGGTCTAATATGCCATAAATCTAATAGACAAGTTAAAAATTTTCTGCCTTTCCTCAAATCCCCCTCCCTTCACCTAAAGTAGGCATATCTGTTCTGTGCTTCCATTAACCCCCATGTATATCTCTAAGATTACACTTCTTACATTGTATCAAAACGATGTCTATACCCACATTGGACTATTTATTCCCTGAGAGCAGGGACCATAACCTGTCATCTGGCCCCAGTACCTAGTCTACTGCCTGGCATATAGATATAATAGAGGTTTGAATGAAAAAATAGATATTTATCTTTTTGGAATCTACTTTAAATTACTTTTGATCACATTTATACTTTCAGATTTATATGAAGAGCTTTGCAAATATTATGTACAAAGTATATTTTGTCATGATTGTTACTTTTAAAAATGTATTTGTTACCTTTTTACTGTATTAATCAATACTATAATTAATTAGCCCCCCCCTTCTTTCCTTTCATGTTAGTGATGGAGTACCCAGTGATGGAAGCTGACTCCATTAAATCAGGAATTAAGAGACATGTGAAAGACAAAAGAATTTCAAAGACCAAGTTGAATGTTTCTCTTGCTTCAAAAATCAAAACAAAAATAATAAGTAAGTCCCATTAAAGTATACTCACACTTTTGCTTTTCCTTGGAGAATTGATGTATTTGTTATCTTATTTCATCAAGTATAGAAAATTACTAAAATGACTATTTTGTTAGCTAATACTTTTTCCCACCTAATCCTTCCCATGTCCTTCAACTCCTATTGAGTGGTTTTGATGATTTATCTTCAGTGGTGACACCTAAATTTTCAACAGTGATGTTGGGGTGGCCTAAGGCAGCTGCTTCCTACCTGCAAAGAAAATACCAATGTGACTTTTCTGGGAAAGAGCCAAAAAGGGTAATAGATTGTTCAAGCATGCTATAGCAATTGGATGATGGGTAATGTAGAGTGGTTGGCATAGATAAGGTGCTGTAGTGATTCATATAGCCAGAGCTCACCGTGGAGGCACTAAGAACTTTGGAATCATATGAATTCTGGAGTTAAGATGTCAGAAGACCAAAAAAAGGAGGTGAGGAATCTCCCCAAGATAAATTTTCATTATTTTTACAAATTAACTCAATTGTAACCATCTTAGCTAGAGTGAGAGAGGTGTCCTTACAGTCCTTACAGTCTGATACAGCTCCTGTGAAGGATAATTATGTGTGTCTTATAAAATAACCAAGCCTCCTGAGTATCTCTAAATAATGATGTTGTTCCTACCTACGAACAACAAGAGTTTGTTTCTGTGACTGATCTGTCTAGAATACTGAGTCTGTAATACAGTTCTCTTATTCCTAACTTTGCTATACACGTTCAATACTCTTCACAACTCTTGTTCTTCACCTTCTGTCTAGCTTTTATATTTTTTAGCTTCAAACTCTGTGTACATTTTTTTCAAAACTACATCCGCATTGCCATTTCTTCTTTTCTAACTTTTAATTAAAACTTATAAAGTGAAATGTATATTTTGTTTGAAATAGTTTTACTAAGGAATATGAAAATTTCTTAAAATATAAGTTCAATATTAACTCTTTTAAAATACCTTTTTACAGACAATTCTAGTATTTTCAAAATTTCTCTAAAGCACAACAACAGAGCATTAGCTCAGGCACTTAGTAGAGAGAAAGAGAATTCTCGAAGAATTACAACCGAAAAGATGCTATTACAAAAAGAAGTGGAGAAACTGAATTTTGAGAATGCATTTCTTCGCCTAAAGCTAAATAACTTGGTATGGAAGCTATATTGTTTTTTAATTCTAACGTGTATCTAAAATCTTTTACTACATTATTATAGAAGGTCTTAAAATGCTTTTCAAATCCTCAGTTGTTATAAAGAATTATTGAAAGTCAATATGCTATGTAAATCTATGTTAAAAAAACATTTAATGGGTTATAAAATAGGTGTCTTAAGTCTAGTTTTAAGTGTGTGCCCTTGTGTTCCGCAAACCAGTATAAAACTGTGATTGACATTTGATTACTTATATGAGGAATGTTTGGTGCAATACTACGTTATAAAATGATGAGCATAATTCCTCCAGTGAATTGAAAGGTGGGAAGTCCTGAGAGTGTTTGCATTCTCCTTTAATCTTAGCATTTCACTGGCCACAGGCCAAATAGAATGAGGATTGCAATTGTTGCTTTTCCTTCTAACTTCCAACTCTGTCCACAGAGGGCAGCGAGGGCTAGTGATTAGTTAGGTTGCAATTATAGATCTAAACTGAGTAAAAATTAATTTAAAATGGAGAAATGACCTACAGTACTTGAAAGTTACATTGCTATGGCTGACTAGCTATGTCTACGTGCCATGTGATATATGATTATGAAAAGATAGAAAAGTGTAGGAAAATTTATAATTGCTATCTCAAAAGCATTCAAAATGTTTGTGTATATGGCTACTTGGACTATTCAGTGTAGTACCTTTAGTACCTTTTTAGCTCAATGTTATCTCTTTGTTTTTTTTTTTTTTTT
>PVJS01003990.1:0-26563 GCA_004027185.1 Glis glis
TACTTTGGGAGGCGGAGACCGGAGGATCCGGGTTCGCGGCCAACCTCAGTGCGCATGCGCACGCGATCTCTCTTTCTCTCTCTCTCTCTCTCTCTCTCTCTCTCCTCTCTCTCTCTCTCTCTCCCTCTCTCTCTCTCTTTCTCTACCTAGTGAGGCCCTCCGCAACTTCGTGAGACCCGGTTTCAAAAATAAAGCATAAAAAAAAAATAGGGCTGGGGGTGTAGCTCTGAGGTAGAACGCCCCTGCGTTCAATCCCTGGTACCGCAAAAAAAGAAAAAAAAAAGAAAAAAAAAGAAAAATGGAAAAGTAAGAATCTCATCATGATAATACAGTTCTTAACTGTGAAGGGGCCGTGTCTATCTATTCAATTAAAGAGAATATAAGAACAATCATTAACCATGTTTTAGCCAAGCATGTGGACCCCCAAAGGTTTAAAAGCTACATTTTCTTCCCCACTCCCTTTCCACGGTACAGGCGTGCCTCTGAGACGGAGCTGGTTGTTTTTCCCACTCGTATTGCTCACTCTGCCCTCAGCTCGCAGTCGGATCAGCTGCTTCCCACTCGGTGCCTGCAGACCGCAGATCTTCCCCCACGTGTTGCGTAGCAACTGCCACTCCACCTCACCTGCGAAAGGTTATTCCAACATCTTTTATGTTTTCTCAAACATTTTTTTTTTCTTTTACTCTAGAAATAAGCAAGCCAGCTGGTGGCATTCTAAATGGAGCTGCTCAGATCTGGTTTTTGTCAAGTACAACACTATTGTCTTTCCAGTTGTTGCAATGAAAGATGTGATCAAAAGTGCACTCTCTAAAGAGGCAGGGGTCAGGAAATCTAGGCTTCTGTCAGACAGTCACTGACCTTGTGATTATAGCTATCTCCCTTCCACGGCCCTGGCCTCAGCTGCTTGCTTGTATAATGAAGTAGTTAATTGAGATGATCATTTTAATTTGCTTCCAGGTCTGATCTTTTGGAGGTCACAGGAAGGGAACACTGGCTAGGGTATTGCTGGACGATCTTAGATGACACTCAGGCTGCCTCAGAATGCAAGGTCGAGTGTTGATACTTTAGTGCTGCCTTCTGGAGCATTTTTCACAGGGGGCCTTTTTCATGGATCAAGATGTACAACTCTTGAGGAAGGAAGCAGGTCACATAATGTTATGCTCATATATGAAGTTATGGAGAAGGGTGTGGTGGCGCACGCCTGCGATACCAGTACTTGGGAAGGCCGAGACAGGAAGATCGCCGGTTCGTGGACAGCCTTAGCAACTTAGCCAGGCCCTCAGCAACCTCATGAGACCCTGTTTGAAAATAAAACATAAAATAGGGCTGGGGGGTGTGGCTCAGAGGTAGAAAAGCTCTGGGTTCAATCCCCAGTAATACCACAAAAAACATATACAAAGGTGTCACTGCCAATCGCACTAACTTGTATGGAAAGCAGGAAGTGGGGTGGTATCCAAAAGGAAATGCATCAAGGGGTGTGTGCAAATGCTACACTTTGAATCTCACTGTGTTGTATAATTACAGTGCACCAATAAAACTATAAAAATAATACTTACAGGACACTTAAAATGTGTTAGACATGGTGCTGGGAGTAGAAATGAAATGGCCAGTAAAATATGTATCATGCGAATGTCCGTGGACCATTTCGTCTAACAGATAAATTGCTTTTGAGTTTGCATTCATTCCTATTTTTCCTATTCCTCCTCCCCTAGATTGCAAAACTTTTAAAAAATGGATCACATATTCCATTATGCACATGTTGATTTATTTGCTTATTCTTTCATCCATATAATGACGATTGAAACTTGTGTATCATGTACGGAGCAATTCATAACACTCAGAGAAGTTGGACGTTGTTGGCACTAAATGAATGTTCAGTAAAGTCTTATAGAGTTGAAAAAGTAAAAAAAATAAAATATTCAACTCAGCCTCTCTCTATGCACTAACCTAACACACAAGGAAACTGCAAGGTAAGACTTTGGTGCCTGTGTTTTCTACACTGGGCCCTAGAGCTCAGCGTGGTCAAGTCCATGGCTTGGTGTCACATGGGGAGTGAGTGGCAGCCTTGGAACTTGAACACTAGCTACCCGACTCTGAATGTCTCTTTCATCAGTCCTTATGGTATCTTTGCTTTGACTGTGCCCTTATTTTTCGGGACTGAATTGCAAATGGAGAAAAGACAGAGCGCCCAATCTAGCATAGGTAGCAGATAAGAATTTAGTAGTTAAAAATAATCGCTAAGCCGGGCGTGGTGGCACACGCTTGTAATCCCAGTACTTGGGAAGCTGAGACTGGAGGATCCGGGTTTGCGGCCAGCCTCAGCTACTTAGTGAGGCCCTCTGCAACTTCGTGAGACTCGGTTTCAAAATAAAGTATAAAAAATAGGGCTGGGGGTGTAGCTTGGAGGTAGAACACCCCTGGGTTCAATCCCTGGTACCACAAAAAAAAAAATAATTGCTAGTTTAAGTAGATGAAAGGTCCACATATATGCTATATCAGACCATCTCAAAGCTCCTCTCTCCATCTCTGGACTGTGCTCTGCACTGGGTTCACTCTGTTCTAAGGCAAGTGTCCTCCATGTGACAGTGCAGTGACACTAAATCCTAAGCCTTACTGATCTGGTCTAATTGCTTGAGTCCCTCTAAAATTTTTACATTGAAATCCTACCCTCAATGTGATGGTATTAGGATGAGCAAAACTGGAAGATGACTGGGTCATGAGGGTAGGTCTGTCATGAATGGGATTCGTTCTCTTGTCAAAATGGACCCATCACTCTCTGGCATGTAAGAACATGCCAGAAGATGACTCTCTATGAACCAGGAAGTGAGTTCTCCTAGACCCCAAATCTGCCAGCCTCTGTACCCATGACACATAAATTTTTTGTTATTTAAGCCACCCAGTCTATAGGAATTTGTTACAGCATCTTAAACAGACTAAGACATTTACGTTCTCAAAAGTCAGAGTGGAAGGATCCCATTTCCCAGGAATCCTAACTGAAGTCATGAGTTAAAGTTCTCTGTTGCCAGTTTGAGCCACCTACCCAGGGTCCTGGCCACCGGTGGGAACCAAACACTGTCCCTTTAGCCTGGGATGCCCGCTCAATTCACTCAATTCCGAGGTGTGTGAGGAAAGTGTTAGCCTCAGTGAACTGCTAGGATGTAAACCATGCCAAGAAAATCATGGTGCCAGCAGTGGGGGGATGGGGTGGATTCCAGATGAATAAAATCTAACATTTACCCACTACTGATGTTTGTTTTTTTTTTTTTTTTTTTTGTGGTACCAGGGATTGAACCCAGGGGCGTTCTACCTCCGCGCTACACCCCCGGCCCTATTTTTTATACTTTATTTTGAAACCGGGTCTCATGAGGTTGCGGAGGGCCTCACTAAGTAGAGAGAGAGACAGAGAGAGAGAGACAGGGAGAGAGAGAGAGAGCTGAGGCTGGCCATGAACCCGGATCCTCCGGTCTCCGCCTCCCAAAGTACTGGGATTACAAGCGTGCGCCACCACGCCCGGCTCACTACCAATGTTTTTACTTCCCAGAACTGAGACTCGATAGCTGTTACCGTCAGACTCAGAAATGAATGCAGTGAGCGAGGCAGCACTGTGTTGTGATGCGTTCTATTCTCTGTGTAGGATTTTTCAGCTAAGCTGACTGACATTGCATTGAGGCAGTTGTCCTTTGCCAGGTTGGAGCCCTGGTTGACATAAGAAAAAAAGATTATTTTATATAAATCTCCTCTTCTTTTGCCCTTCACACAATAGCTTGGATATTGTCTCAGAAACAGAGCTCAACAGAAGGAAGCAATATTATTGGGAGATAATAATTTGGAAGGAAACCCACTGTTTCTCCCAAGAGTGTTTCCTTTCAAATATCCATACTCTGTCTTTTAATGTCTCATGCAATAATCCTGGAAAATTGGTATTCTTCTCTGACAAGGGCTCTTGCTTCACCTTACAGACATTGGCAGAATGTCAACCTTCAGCATTCTTTTATTATTTGCAGAGATTATTAATATGTCATTTTTCTCTAGATGTGAATTCTTCAGAACTATCCAGTATTCTCTCAGATGAGTTCTCAGGACACTCTCTTAAAGAATTCTACAAGAAAAAAAAGTGATCAAATGGCCTGGTTGATAATTTTTTTTTTTTTTTTTTGCGGTACCGGGGATTGAACCCAGGGGCATTCTACCTCCGCGTTACATCCCAGCCCTATTTTTTTTTTATACTTTATTTTGAAACCGGGTCTCACGAAGTTGTGGAGGGCCTCACTAGGTAGAGAGAGAGAGAGAGAGAGAGAGAGAGAGAGAGCTGAGGCTGGCCGCGAACCCGGTACCTCCGGTCTCCACCTCCCAAAGTACTGGGATTACAAGCGTGAGCCACCACGCCTGGCCCTGGTTGATAATTTGAAAAGACAGCTCTATTTAACAAACAAAGCTTCCTTGAAAATATACTGACTACAGTTTTTTTTAATGGAAATTGTATATTCTCAACAATAAAATCTATGTTTTTTATTTCTCTAAAGATGGCTTCTTTAGGAAGGCATAGGTGCATACTTTGTATTCATTGGAAGAATTAACTCTTTAAAAAATTACATTGCAACATTAGTAAATTATATTCTCTGCAAAAGCATCAAAGTTGATAGTTCACTTATTAGGATATAATATTGATTTTGAAAAGAGACAATGTATATACCTCATTACTAGTATGGAAGATACAGCTATTTCATTGGGACTTTTTTTCTATAATGTGAGTATAATTCCCTTATTATCAAGAAAACTTATATATTGAGAGTTCTCTATGGTGAAAGTTTCTATGGCCCTATCACAATGGTCCAATAAGGAAAGTGCTTTTTGTTTTCATTTTTCTTCTTAACACATAATGCAGTGTATACCACACATTACTAGCTGAATACATACATATTTGTCGAATGAATTGTGTACAAATGCATCTTTATTTTTAATTCCATGATTTGATTAGTCTCAGAGACATTGAGAAACACTTATAGAATAAAAGAAGTCTCTATATTTACTGTGAGTAAAAATTACATTGATAAGAATTTGAATGAGATATGAATCTCTTGGAAAAAACATCCTTTACTGTTTTTTTAATTTATCACACTTATAAATTGTATATATTTATGGGGTACCACCTGACATTTCAATACATGTGCACATTGTATAATGTTCCCATCAGGGCAAGTGTTTGAAATATATTGACTTGATGTTATCGATTGGTTCTGAAATGTGCCCTAAAGGCTCATGTGTTGAAGGCTTGGTCCCCAATGGAGCATATTCAGAGGTGGGAATTGGGGGAGGTGATTGGATCAGGAGGGCTCGGATCTCATCAGTAGCTCAATCCCTTGATGCGTTCATGATCTGATAGCATCATTTGAGACGGTGGGAACTTTAGGAGGCAGAGTTAAATAGAACTGTCTTTTCAAATTATCAACCAGCCATTTGATCACTTTTTTTTTCTTGTGGAACTCTTTCAAAGAGCGTCCTGAGAACTCATCCAGTTGGAGGAAGTTGTTCACCTACTCCTTAGCCTAGTTGGAAGAAGGTATGTCCTTAAAGGGTGTATTGTATCCCCGGCCCCTTCCCCACTCTTGCTTTCTTTGCTTCTTGGCTGTCATGAATACCTTTTCTCTCCCATATGCCCTCTGCCACCATGTTCTGCCTCATCTCAGGCCCAAGTGATAGAGTCAAGCAGCCATGGACTGAAACCTCCAGAAGCATGAACCAAAATTCCTCTTTCCTCCTTTAAGTTGTTTACCTCGGGCATTTTGTCACAATGACGGGAAGCTGACTAATAAAACAACACACTTGATTTTTAAATAAAAGGAATCAAGTAAAAGATGCCTCAGCCCCCCTCCCACATTTTAAAGCATTTTTCTCTTTTAGTAGCAGGTAACATTTCATTTATGTATCACGATGGGTATCCCTTGTTTCAGAAGCTAATTGAGTTTGACCTCAGTACAAATTCACAGTATGAAATGAAGAAAAGGTAGTTAAGAAAAGAAAACACAGATCTTAACATCGTGACCCTATGGTATAAGTGTTTTCAGGAAATGGAAAGTCCCTCTGATAAATTACCTACCCAAAGGCATAGCTATAGCAGTATTACTGCAAATAGAAGCTCGATGTATACAAAATAAATTTTAATTCAGTGTCATTAGAATGCCACCAAAGGATCAACATTCTAAATACCATAACACTAATGATTAATGTAAGGACTAGTTGTTCAATTGTCTTCACAATAATATGGTCCCTAGAATGGTCAGTTGCCCTTTCAATTATGAATGGGCATTCTTTAATTGATATAAAGGAAGGGCAGACAATTGGTTCTTTTAAATTGTTTTTCCTAGCTGGGCGTGGTGACATTTGCCTGTCATCCTAGTACTTGGGAGGCTGATACAGGAG
The DNA here is from genome assembly GCA_004027185.1 of Glis glis. Taxonomy (NCBI): domain Eukaryota; kingdom Metazoa; phylum Chordata; class Mammalia; order Rodentia; family Gliridae; genus Glis; species Glis glis. The sequence goes on from PVJS01003990.1 coordinate 6,421, forward strand.
GATCACAGGTCAGTCTCAGCAATTTAGCTAGACCCTCAGCAACATAGTGAGACCCTGTTTCAAATTAGAAAACAAAAATAAAAGGTCTGGGGTATTGCTCAAATGTGGAATCCCCAGTACTAAAAAATAAATAAATTGCTTTTCTTTGGAATCTGGAATTGATATCATCAGTCAGAGTGTAATTTTAGATTTAAATCACTCCAATCAGGTGTTATTAGATGGAGAGAGGTTAAAAAAAGGGGGTGGTTAATAAATGAACTTCTCTCAGTATTATCTAACACACACTACTTTCAGATCCCCAAAGAATGTCTTCCCATTAGCAGAATTTGTTGAAAAGTCATGTTGCTCCATCCATGCTGTGCAGTTGCCATACGTTGCTCCAAGGGGAGGCTGACTTGGCTTCCTCTGAAGGCTGCTGCTCCAGCCCTGCTTCATCCTGGGACAAATAGAGATCATGCTCCAACTCTTTATCCAGGAAGTGAGAGGAATCAGAATGTTCTGCCCGATTCCAAGTCTCTGGAGTGAACTTATCACCAGGTGCCCATGGGGGCAGAAGCTAAACAGTTCCAGTTGGTTGGTTTGATCTGTCTTTCAGACTAGCCATCTGCCGTGGTGCACTGTTCAAAGTTCTCCTGCCATTGACCCTGTAAATTGTAACAAGAATTGAACCCAGTCTGGGCACCAGCTCCCCTGACCTCATCACTGCACCGCATCTTTGCTCATCTCTCACCCCATCTGAGTCCTTGCTCCATTAATTATTGGTACCAATAAGAATATTTAGTTTTCAATGACAGAAAACACTTTCAAATTGTTCTAATCAAGAAGAGTGAGTTCACTGTTTCTTAGGACTTTAGATTTCCAATGTAGTGTTTGCTGCAGAAACAGCCAGACCCATCAGTTGAATGCCCTCAAGACTCCTGTACACTTATTTTGGCTCTTTTTTTATCTCTTTTATATTCCTTCAAAGCCAAGTTTCCCAGACGTGGTGGAGGAGCTGGCCACCACTATGTGTATAAGCTACCAGCTTAGTAACTTCTCATAGTTCCAACAAAAGCCTAGGCTAGAAGACCATGTCGGTCAACATTCACACTACTACGATCCAAAACAACTGACCACACAACTTAGCGGAAGGAAGATTTATTTTCTCATAGTTTTTGGAGATTTCAGGGTTCAGTCCATGTGAGGCTGCATTCTTCATCTGCCTAAGATGCTCGTTCACATACCTGAGCTGTTACCTTCACATTAAACAGTTTCTGAAAGTCAACTAAAAGTAACTTATAATGTCAAACATGTTGAAGTCTAGTTAGCATTTTTTAAATTTTAGTTTTATACTTTTTTATGGTACTGGGGATTGAACCCAGTGGCATTCTACCTCTAAGCTACATCCCCAGCCCTATTTTGTATTTTATTTGGAAACAGGGTCTCGCTAAGTTGCTGAGGCTGGCTGCAAACCTGTGATCCTTCTGTCTCGGCCTCCCAAATACTGGGATTATAGGTGTGTACCACCACAGCTGGCTGTTTTATACTTTTATATTCAAATATCTTTACTTACCCCAGGCCTACATGAATTTTCTCTTATGTTTCCTTAAAGAAGTTTTTTAGTTTCAGGTTTTACATTTTGAATGAATTTTTGTGTATGCTACAAGGTTGATGTTCATTGTTTTCTCCATGGGCTATCTAGTGAGCCAATAACATATATTTAAAATTATTTTCTTCTTCAGTTAAATTGATGTGGCACCTCTGTCAAAAATTAATTATGTGTGTGTGAGTTGACATGTGGCCTCTCTTTCCTGTTCCATTGATCTGAAAATCTTTTTACTACTACCAAACTATTTTAATTACTATAGCTTTGTAGCAAGTTATTAAATTAGATAGGACAAAGCTTCTAACTTTTCTCTTTTAAAAAATTGCATTGGTTATTATAAGTAATTTCCAACCTCATATTAATTCTAGAATTTTCTGGCACTGAAAAATTTACCAGATTCATCCTGAATATTTTCTGTCCCATTCCCACAATCAAAAATTTCTTCAAGAAATCCTGTTTCCTCTTACTGGATAGTGGTATTAGAAACCAAGATCTGGATACTAGGTGTGCCCAGTTCTGCTGGGTGTCAATATTTTCAGCTTACAGAGTGAGGAAATACACATTAGATTTCTAACTGCTCCACTACCTACCCCAAACTGAGTCTACCCCCTCTAGCAAGAAAAAAAACTTTGAGTTTTTGTAGCTCAAGCCCAGAGAAATGGAAATTCCTCCAGGCAAGGTTATAAACCCATGTATCCTTACTTAAAACAATGAAGTGATCATTAGTAAACACTTCTCGGATTGTTGTCTATACATAGTCACTTCCCAGTGTTGTGTAATAGTTGTTTTTAAAGAATAATTTTGTACCATTCCACGTTTGTTCTATGGAGTGAAATTCCCCAAACATCATCGTATGGTTCCTTTTCCATATCAGAAAAATATGTGTGACATATATGTCTGTATATATATATATATATATATGTATATGGGATTATATATATATTTAAAGTAATACTTTACGTATCTAATTATATATATATATATATATTTAAAGCAATACTTCATATACATATAATTAAAATAATCCTATCCAATAGTTAAAAATACAATACATATATAGGTTACAGTGAAAGGTCTCCTTTCAGATCAGTCTCTCAATCACTGTGACAGAGAATCAACAGATGTCAGAAAATTATTATTTTTCTTCTAGAGGTATTTTATGCATAGACAGTCACGCTTTGCTTAAAAACACAGATACATTCTGAGAAGCGTGTCATTGGACAATTTCATCATCGTGTAGACATCATGTGGTGCACTTTCTAAAACCTAAATAGTATGGCCCACTCCACACCTAAGCTGAATGGTATATCAACTATAACACATCACTCCTACGGCCATCATGAGCCTAAGAGCAGGCCTGTACAAGGCTGTTTACAGTGAAACATGACCCAATGTTTTACAGTAAACCATTTTTTGTGTAAGTAGAATGAGGATGCTGTAACATAATGATGGAAAAGTGTACTAAATACATAAACCAGAAGCATAGTCATTTTCTTATCATTTTCAAGTTGTATGTGCTATACATAATTATACATGCTATATTTTTATACAACTAGTTGGCAGCACAGTAGGTTTGTTTACACCAACATCACCACAAACACTAAAGTTAATCATTGTGCAATGGCATAGTGTTGGCTCCAGTGTCACTAGGAGATAGAAGATTTACAGTTCCATTTTAATCTTCTGTGACACCCATCCATAGATGATCCGTCACTGATCAAAGCATTGTTATGAGGCACATGACTGCATTAGCAGTATGGGCATACATTAATTTTCTTTTATGTGAAAAATTTTCAGCACTTTTCTTATAAGAAATATTTTATATCCACAAAGATCATTTCTAATGCCTATGTATGTCTATTTTATTGAATACATGTAGGTTAAATTTTGTGTATTTGATACTTATAAACATTTAGATTTCTAAAATCTTTGATCATGCATAGTGCTATAGCTAATAAAATAATGGATTGGAATATTAGTCACATATCCCTAACTGGAAATTTACACCCCCCCCCACACACACTTTAGCAGCTGAAAGTAGTTTCTGAATCAGACATCAGGAGCGGTGTGGCTGGTCTTTCTGTCTCAGAAGTTCGTTCTCCTTCTGTCCTGAGCCAAGCGTTCACTTTTACTGTCTGGCTTCTTATAATTATGTTTTCAACTTCACGCACGGTGTCATGGAAATATCCCTTCTTCATGCCTTTTCAGGAATGTACCTCTTATTCGCATTAGCAGATAATATTGTCAAGTACATACACGTATGAAATCCATTAGCAGCAATAGGGCTGAATAGCATTGCATTGTATGAATATACCAATTTTGCTTATTGTTTTATCAGTTTGTGAGTGTTTGCTTTATTTTTACTTTTTCTCTATTAAGAATCATGTTGCTGTGAACATTTGTATAATTCTGTGTGTGTGTGTGTGTGTGTGTGTACATGTATTCAATTCTCTTGTATATATATATACGGAGAATGGAATTGCTGGGTCATATTGTAACTCTATTATTAATCTTGTGAGCAATGTCATTTATTTATTTTATTATTTTATTTAATTTTTGTGGTACTAGGGATTGAGCCCAGAGGCATTCTACCTCTGAGCTACACCTCCAGGTCTTTTATTATTTTTCTTTGTTTGTTTGTTTGTTTGTTTTGAAATGGGATCACACTAGGTTGTGAGAGTCTTGCTAAATTGCTAAGGCTGGTCTTGAACCTGTGATCCTTCTGTCTCAGCCTCCCAAGTACTGGTATTATAGGCATACGCGTTATTTCTGTACCTCTTATTCACATTAGCAGATAATATTGTCAAGTACATACAAGTATGAGGAACATTAGGGAAGTTTATGTTATGAGAAAACATTGATGGCTCTTTTCCTTCCTTCCTTCCTTCCTTCCTTCCTTCCTTCCTTCCTTCCTTCCTTTCTTCCTCTTTCTTTCTTTCTTCCTTATTTTACTCACAATTTATTTCTTTAGTTCACCCAGTAAATGGTCAAGAAACAGAACTGGAAGGAGAAACATTAAAAGCTGATTAAGCAAGAGTATCGCATGTTTGACAGAACATATATACTTTGATAAATACAAGAGAATAAATTCCTGCGCCATCATTTTTAAATCTATTTTGGGGAATACGGAGTTCAAGGACTCATTTTCCATCCATTATAGACAACTGGTGCCTTCTCCCCGATGTTTTATGGGTGTGTCTGTTCAATTGCATCCTATTGTTTTTGAGGATGGTGGCATTGTGCTCTTGTTTGAAAAATAAACCAAACTACTCTTGCAATAAGAAAACCAAAGAACCTTGCACTTGATATTACATTCCATGATCTGTTGATTTCTATGCTTTTTCTCGCTGAGTGTGAATAAAGGAAATCATTGTTTTCCTATCTGGAAAGCGTTGCTATTTTGCATCAAGACAACGGATACTTCATTAAACAAATCGGAGTTGTGTATAAAACAAGGGTGATTTTCTGCGATGTTTTGGTGGCAGGTTTTGTGTTGAAACATTTCATCTTCATTTTGATTCAGAGCATTTGTGCTTTTTTGGTTGTTGTTCTTTCAAATATGCAGTTTAGGTACAAATGTTTGCAGATGTTCCAAACTTGATTTATTAAAATGGTTTCAGTACAAATTCCCTATGCAATTAAACGCCTATTCATGTGTTCGTTTCACAATGAAATGCTGTTAACAAATAGCTCTAATATAATAGCATAACAGTTAAGGGAAAACTTGGGTGCAAGTGGCTAATTGATATGAGCCAGTGTGATTTTACAAAACGTAGCATTTTGTTTTTTTTGCTTTACTCTGATTAGAAAGTAGTGTGTGCACACTGTGGAGAATTTGGAAAAGAGAAAAGTGCAAAAAATACACATTACTTGTAATCACAATACCCAGAAATAAGCATTTTTGTTTGCTATATGTTTTCCAGTGTTCTCCTTATTCTTATTAATCTTGAAATTCAGGAATTTCACTTGGATTTGTCCCAATGAGCATCTTTTTGTGAATCATCTCTTTTTTAATATATTTTTCTAGAGCAGAATATATACCATACCATTTTCTGCTTATTGTCTTTCTTGAATAGCTTCCTGTAATACTTAGACAACCTACAATCCTCTGTGTGTGTGTGTGTGTGTGTGTGTGTGTGTGTGTGTGTGTGTTACTGGAGATTGAACCCAGGGACATTCTACCTCTGAGGTGTACCCCCAGCCCTCCCTTTTTGTTTTATTTTGGAACAGGGTCTAGCTAGGTTGCTGAAGGTCTCGCTAACATGCTGAGGCTGATCTGGAACCTGTGATCCTCCTGTCTCGACCTCCTAAGTACTGGGATTACAGGTGTGCGCTCACCATGCCAGGCTCCTACAGTACTGAATCCAGCTAACCCAGTATGCCTTGTTTACAGCATTCTCACGATTTAACCCAGGTCTACTTCACCAACCTCATTTCCATTAAAGAAATCAATCAGTATTTTAGATCCAAACCCTCAGGTATTGTTGCTAATGTTTTAGTTTAGAAAAATGCTATTCTCCTTTTTCTTTTTTGTTTTCTATGCATCACAGCTGTTGTCACTAATGCTTCAATGAACATGGGGCCACAGATTATCTCTTTGAGGTACTAATCTCATACCCTTTGGGCCAATACTTAGAAGCCAGATAGTTGGATCACATGGTATTATTTCTTATTCCACTTTTTCATAAATGCCTTAAAGTTTTCAGTGTGCAGATGTTTCTCTTCCTTATTTATTCATGCTTAATCATAAATAGTTTTTTCATAAGTATTGTATTCATTTTGATGCTACTGCAAGTGGAATTATTTTCTTGATTTCTTCTAGGATAGATCATTGTTGGTGTAAAGAAACACACCTGAGTTTTGGTTGGTATTTTTATTCTGCAACTTTATCAAATTTATTAGTTGTAACATTTTGTGAGAAACCTTCAGGGTTTTCTACAGGCAGGACCGTGTCCTCTGCAAACAGATCATTTTACTCCTCAATTTGTATGCTTTTTATTTCTTTTTCTTATCTGATTCCTCTTGCTAGTACTTTTAATACTATGTTGAATAGATGCAGTGGGCATCCTTGCCTTTGTATCAGATCTTAGAGGAAAAGTTTTCAGTTGATGCCACTGACTGTGGTGTTAGCCGTGAGCTTTTCATAAATATTCTTTATTGTGCTGAGAAAAATTCCCTTCTTACCTATTTTGTTGAGAGTTTTTATCATGACTCAATGTTTAACTTTGCAAAATGCTTTTCCTTCATCTATTGAGACAATTTTTTTTATCTTTCATTCTGTTAATGTGGTGTCTCACAAATTGCTTGATTTGCATACGTTAAACCAACCTTGCACAATAGAGACGAATCTCGCTCTCTCATGTTGTCTCATCTTTTGTGATGTCTTCCTGCATTTGGTTGGCCAGCATTTTACTTGGGATTTTTGCAGACATGTGCATCGCAGGGGTTGGCTTGTAGTTTTCTTTCCTCATGCCTTTTTTTTTCTGGCTTTGGATCCAGGACAATGCTGGCCTCATAAAATAAGTTTGGAAATAGTTCCCCCATGGAGAAATCTTTTCAATTTGGTTTTTATTATTTCAGAATTTACAGCATGACATTTCTCTAGCTTGCCTGTGCCTTGATTCTCTTTTACCACTGCTATTTTCTGCTCAGAGATGGAATGACTGCATCGCAAGTGAATAGCTATACACTTACAGTTTAAATGAACACAAACAATTAGCTATGCTAATGACAGTTATGCTGAAAGTGCACTTTCATTATGTCCTCATCTGTTTAATGGCAATTTTCAAAATCTAAATATGTTTAAGGGGCATTTACATAACACGTTTGATTAATTTTAATAGCAATTATCATAAGTAAAACAAATTTGTGAATCTGTGCTAGATGCCCTTCCAAGAGGCTTCTCAAAAGCTCTTTACACACAAGATTAAGCAGGTTTTCTGCTATTGGAGAGTCAATCTTCTATCACCTTGATGTAGTACCTACATATGATAGTCCCAGAACACTTGCCATTTCCGTGTCAATCTAGACTCCTCCAGTTTTGCTGATTTGTGCTTTAAATTTGCCACTCTAGCTTGTGTTTATTAATCAGCCAATGAAAGCTTTGCTTATCAATAATTCATGGTCATAACATCATTGATTAATTCAGTCAGTAAGCATGGCAAGTTTGTCACACCTGTCAGGCACTATGCTAGGTTTCAGGGATGAAATGCCTTCTTGTCTTCCTAGAGATCCAACTCTGATAACAAAAGTCACCAACCATCATGGTTAATATAGAATGTCCCCTGAAGAGCTCATGTATTAATGTTCAGAGCTGATATAATTAAGTATGGGGGTTGTAATCTCATCAGTGGGTAAGCCCATTGTAATGGATTTACTGGGTGGCAACCTGGGCAGGTGGAGTGTGGATAGAGGAGGTGAGTCCCTGGGGGTGGGCCTTGGAGATTATATATGGTTCCAGTTTTTGCATTCTCTCTCTCTCTCGCATCTGGCCTAAAGATGATAGAATGGAAACTCACTCTCTCCCTATCTCTGCTTCCCACTGCCATGTCCTGAGTTCTATAGACCCAGCCTCACATTGACTGAACCCTGAAATCTCCAAAAACTGTGAGCAAATGAATCTTCCTTCCTCTAAGTTGTGTGTGGTCAGGCTTCTTGGTTCATAGGAGTGAGAATGTTCATCAGTACACCAACATACAAAAAGGTAGCCTCATCTTTGTCCCAATGAAAGCACTTGTCTCAAGTGAATACTTAGAACACACTTCTTCCAGAAACGGGGAGTCAGTGCAGGCTGTAAGGAAGAATTGATACATAAGCTATCTCACTGGTGTGTGGAAGTTAATCAGGCACAAGAACATTAAGAGGTGGCAGGTGGGGGAAGGACAGGAGTTAGGATTAACAAGCAGGGCTAGATTTCAAGAGACAGAAATTAGGTGAGACGTTCAGTGATTGAGGCAAGAAGGAACATAGGATGGTGGCCTAACCTTGGTTTGTTTGGTGGGGATTAAGAAACATCATTAGCAATCAGGGAAATGAAAATCAAAAATACACTAAGATTCCATCTAACTCCAGTTAGAATAGCAACTGTCAAGAATTAAAAACAATAATAAATGCTGGCGAGGATGTGGGCAAATAGGAACTCTTTACACATTGTTGGTGGGATTGCAAATTAGTGCAGCCACTATGAAGATCAAGCGTGGAGGATCCTCAGAGGACTGGGGATGGAACCACCATACAGCCCAGCTATACCACTCCTGGGTATCTTTCCAAAGGAATTGAAGTCAGAATATTATAGGTAATACATGCATTCTACCACCAAGCTACACCCCCAGCCCTTTTAAAAATATTTTTGGTTTTAAAAAAGGGTCTTGTTAGTTTGCTAAAAGTCTTACTATGTTGCTGAGACTGTCCTCCAACCTGCGATTCTCCTGTCTCAGCCTCCCAAGCACTGGGATTACAGATATGCTCCACCGCGCTCAGCTAAATTTCGATGTTTAATATAATAGAATGTGCTACCCTAAACTTTGGCTGTTTCGTAGGGATGCAGATGACATTCAAATTAGTTATGAGCAGCACAAAGGCTGATTTATAAATAAGATGATAGTACTTCCTAATAGCTAAATTAGCTAAAATAATTATGTACCGTGGGAAGTTTAGAGTGTGGTATTCTGTGTGTGTATTACATCATTTAATCATTTCACTATCCTTATGAACTAGATTGCAATAATATATCCATTATGCAGATTAGGAAATTGAGGCTTTGAGAATTTATTTCCTTTATTTGTGCAGCAAATAAAGTCATGGAACCAAGACTTAAAACAAAGTCTGCCAAAATTCAATGCCTAAGTTCTTCTACATATATCATTCTTTCCTTCTTTTGTTCCTTCCTTCCTTCCTTCCGTCCTTCCTTCCTTCCTTCCTTCCCTTCTGACTGTTCCTTCCTCTTTTGGCCCTCCTTCATTTTTTCAAATCCATTGGCTTGGGTCTGAAAACTAGCAACACATTTAGGAATAGAATTTCTACAACAATTGTCACATCTGATCATCATATGACACAGCAAAAATTAATTTCAGACATAGGAGCTTTCGTTTCAGACCTCACAGAAGAGTAAAGTGGAGAGAAAGAGAGAAAAGTATCTTGTGTCAGAATAAGCCTCTTGCCTAAGAGAAATGTGCACATCTTTCAAAATTTCACTTCTGATGAAAAATCCCCCCATGCAATAATCTGGTGGAAGAGATGGATGGTGGCTAGGACCCACTATCCGCCGCCCTGAGCTATGGATGCCCCAGCTTTCTATTCGGAGACACTTCCCTAGAGGAGGATGTGCTGAGTCAGCTGGCACTGGCTCACATAGTGCCCTGAGAATGATGGGTGAGAAATAAGCTGCCCGGTGGTGCCATTAACAACGCGGAGAAGGAGCCTGGGGAAGAGAGAAGAGGTGAACTGTCTTCTTAAGTGATTCTGCTCCTAGTTGAAATATAAACTTTTAGGTTGCTAAACGGGGAGGAGCTGTTGATTTAAGGAGGAGGAGGGGTGGGTACACAAACAGCACACTTGGAGAATCTAAAGACTTGGGGACATCCCACGTGTCTGTTTTTAATGGAGATCAGGCCTCTCTTAGGAGTGTCACACTAATCTCACCACGACCTTACACAAAGTCAGACAAAACCAAGAATAAAAGCTGCTAACCACCATGTTCATCCACCTATAGTACAAAGGTGTATGATGGACAGGGCTCACCTCTGAAAAAACAACAGTCCAATGCTTTTCATCATATACATTTTAAAAATTATTTAAAGGTACTTTAAAGCCGGGCGTGGTAGCGCACGCTTGTAATCCCAGTACTTTGGGAGGCGGAGACCAGAGGATCCGGGTTCGCGGCCAGCCTCAGCTCTCTCTCTCTCTCTCCCTGTCCCTCTCTCTCTCTCTCTCTCTCTCTCTCTCTCTCCTTAGTGAGGCCCTCCACAACTTTGTGAGACCCTGTTTCAAAATAACGTATAAAAAAATAGGGCCGGGGGTGTAGCATGGAGGCAGAATGCCCCTGCGTTCAATCTCAGTACCGCAAAAAAAAAAAAATTATTTAAAGGTACTTTAATAGCTGGGAGCAATGAAACTCACCTGTAATTCCAATACTTGCAAGGCTGAGACAGGAGGATCACAGGTTTGAGGCTGGCTGCACAAATTAGGGAAATCCGGTTTCAAAATAAAAAAAAAATGAAAAGGGCTGGGGGTGTAGCTCAGAGGCAGAATGCCCCTGGGTTCAATCCCCAGTACCAAAAAAAGGGTACCACATATATATGGAATATCATAGGTAACCTTAAATTAAAGATTTGGAGTAATAGTCTTCCACCCTTGGGAAAATACATCATGGTAGAGTAGAGAGAGAGGGAGGATGGGAGGGAAGGGAGAGAGAAAGAGAGAGAGACTAATTTAGTGCCAGATCTATAATAACCAATCAGTTTTCTAAAATGTTAGAAGTTTGGTGAAATACAATTCTACCTTTCCTCAGATCTACTTCTGGTGGCTTCTCATTTTTGTTAAGAAACCACTGTGAGGATGTAACAGTCTTCTACTTACTATTTAGTGTTGTGCTCTACCGCAAAAGAATTAGTTCAGGAAAGATTGCTTTATATTTGGGGTATTAGACCCTTTCTTGGTACTTCGAAGGCAGCGGGTGTGTACGTGTGCATGTGTACACCTCTGCCTGACTTAGTAAGTTATAAGCCAGCAAAAAAAATGAAAAAGCCATATTCCTTCTCCCATTGAGCCTCTTCATAAATATCTGATATTATTTTATCTTTAGTGATTCTATATAACAGCTCTATCTCTCAGCTATATCATCATCGTCATGTCATGATAATTTTATTAATAATAACAAGAATTCATCAAAAGCCTTTTGAGCCCCAAACCACAAAATGTAATATAATGTGAATTTCTATTCATTCTATCATTTAATTACTCAATGCATTTCTTACGTATTTCATCCCAAATATCCGCACCATAGTCGTAAAGGAAAGTCATGATAAAGGCTATCGATATATAAGGTATAAGTATATAATCACTATTTATAGCTTATAAAACCTTCAAATTCCCACCAGCAATAAAAGCAGTCATACATTTTGCTGATAAATATCATACACTTTTTAAACATAGCATAAAACAAGGATTTAATTTTCAAACAGGTTTGAATATTAATTTATGTGCACTCTCAAATAATGGTCACAGCTTATTCCGGCTTCTTCTATCTCTGCAGAGAAGCTGTGTTTAAAATGCAAATCATTTTTATCCACCCATTAAAACAGACCCTCCATTAGGCAATGCTTGACCTGCTTTCATTCGGTTTATCCACGTCCTTGAACATTAAAGACTCATAGAAATCAATCTATATTACTTTAGAAAATTTCTCAATATAATGGGAGGAAAGAAATTATTTTTAATAGCTAGCTGAAGCCAAAGTTTGAGCTGGTTAAGCTAAAAGGGTAATATAGGAGTCCTCTTATTAGAAAGAAAATGTTTTTCTTTTTGTGTTGGGGGAGACTTCACTAAGTTGACCTGTCGGCTATGAGCCCTACTCTCAGGCTAACTTAATACGGGGTGAATTTTAGACAAGAAGTATGTAGAAGTCTAATGCTATTGCCTTTGTAGAATCATCCTTCATTTTTTCCGATAATGTCCCCCAATTTTACATGGGGTCCAGTCCCCCTTAGCTTTTTTGATTTCTGTGATCTTGCTGGTGCTGGCCTAAGGCTGAAGCAGTGACTCCAGTAGAAGCCATGACCAATATGTCTGATGGAGGTGGTGACAGTCAGTCCTACAAGCAACTCCAGGACCCCGAGAGGGTTCCTGGAACAGACCCTGTTTCTTTCCCATTGTACCTGAGCATAGACTGTAGAGATCGAATCTGCTGCCCATCACATGCAGCCTGAAAATGGAGCCAACGCAGAGGAACCAGCCGAGTCATGGAGAAGGGGACCCAGTCCTCATCACCACCCACCTGGACCTCCCTACTCAGTTCTGCCTGAAACCAGCTGCCCCTGGAATTCTTGGTCACGTGATGCAATCTATTCCATCTTCTGTTTAAGTCACTGTGCGCTGGTGTTTGGCCACTTGCAAATGCTGGCCCTGCATATTGAAGCAGATGGAACCTTCCATCTTTTCCTTCATGAACAGGGGAGACAGGAATTTGATTCTCAGATACTTGGGGAAGAACAAAAGAAAAAAAGGAGAGAAAAGATTTTTTGATAGGAAGAGAAGGGTTGAGTGCCAAGGTGTTGGGAGGTAACTAGGCAAATGGTACCTGGAGAAAGGATTCCTGCGGCCCTAGAAAAGTAGACAAACCTTCCTTGCAAGATGTAATCTGTTCCCAGCTAGCCTAAACCCCCAGTGCGAACCCAACACACCCAGCAGCCTTAGTCTAGCCAAGAGGACAGAAGAGCACATCCCTGTTTCAAAATAAAAAATAAAATAGGGCTGGGGGTGTAACTTGGAGGTAGAATGCCCCTGGGTTCAGTCCCCAGCAACACACACACACATACACACACACACACACACACACACACACACACACAAATGAGGGGCGCTAGGCATTCCCCCACATGTGGTCCAGGCCTGAAATATCTAGGGTATCTCACAATGCCTGCCAATGTGTAAGATTTTTGCTCCTTTATCTCTCTAATAGCGCAAAGTTCCTACTCAATAAATAGAAAGGACAGAGGCAACGGAATAGACGGCCACCCAGTATCTTTATCTCCAGTGTGTTCCTTCTCAGCACTGTGCTACATTTCACAGATTTTACCCGGACACAAGAGAAGCTAACTCTTCAAACCGATCGGTGGAGGAGCCACTGCCCTGAAGTGAGACTGTGGTTGCCACAAAACTGAAATGCTCGCTTCTGTGTTCCGTGGAACACATTTAATCTGTGAACATATTAATCTGTGTTCCGGGTAAAAGCCTCCACTTTCCCTTCTGCCACCTCTAAGAAAAAATGTGTTAGTCATGCTAAGAGGATGGAAAGAAGATGAAGGAAAGCGGGAGAGATCAGGAAAGCCAGGTTTATGTGAAATTAATGTTCAAAGTAAGCCGCCTCCTTGGCACACTTCTTGGCAACGTGACGCGTCCCCCCAATGCTCCACCTCCAATTCCTACGCTTTAAATGGGATAAAGGGTTAAACCTTTTACTGGCGAAGAAGTATTTATGAGTATTTATGTGCATTTAGTGAAGAGAGAGTATATTTTATTTGCACACTGCTCCTTGGGAAAATGGACCTGCCTGCTTTATGGGAGAAAGTAAATGTGTCCCTTTAACCTTAAATTGGTACATCAAGCTCTCCAAACTCCAATTATCTTGACAAAAATGATTTAACTAGAGAACCAGAAACAGAGACCCAGGAGGGGAACTCCAGAGGAAGGAAAGAATACTGCAAGATCTAGGTCTTAGGCCCCCTGTCCCGAGAAAACACAAACATGGACCCAAACAGCTTTTGAGAGGGCGAGGGATACCAGAAGATTGTCTGTGACAAATGTTGTCTTTCATATTTAATCCTAAGACATGGTCTTCAAGTTCCTGTTGAGCAAAGATATCATTTTGCTATGACTTCAGTGGGACCATTTCCATTAGCTTGCAGAAACGGAGGAGGTTCCATATTAACAAACAAACAAACAAACAGACACACACACACAGACACAGCACAACACCTCATTGTCTCCATGTCTCCGCATCAGAGTCTGGGCTCCTGATAAATAATTGTTAAATGAATGAGTGAAATAAGAGCCAACACTTAGAATCCGTGGGAATGTTTACTAGAATTTGGTTTCAAAGACCATTTGTGGTGCTCCTGTGTCTTTGTTTAGTTCTCTTTTTATAAGGTCTTTAACCCAACTGTCAACGAACAATAGAACAATAATTGCTTACCATAGGCTAGACACAACTTTATCATCTCGTCTTTAATGAGGTGGGAAAATGGTTTTCTGGAGGTTGCAAGATCTGGCCTGCAGGTATGACACCTGTTTAAATTAGTTATCAACGGAGAAAACTCAGAACATTTCATAGATCTATTCTGATTTGCTTTGCTTATCCTTAGGAACTGGTGCTCTCGACACAGAGAGATACATCAGTGCAAGAAAACCGATCAGGGCACTGAGGGGGAACTGCTTCTGTGTGCAGGACGAGGAAACACAAGTCTCCACTGACCCCACCCAAGTCATTGTGCCATCTGTGCCACCTACCTGGGTTCTGTAGACGCTGACCTGGCCCACCCTTGGTCCACTTGATCGCCATGCCAGTGTAGGCGTCACTGCTGGTCCTCATGCCCTTTAACAAACTCCTAATTCCACAAGACAAACAAGCTTGGCGATGGAGATTATCTATGGACTTTTAGAATTAGGATAAAATTTCAATAGATAAATTTATTTCTAAATGTTTCTTTCTTTTTGGTATTCTGAACATAATGGTTTCCCTATAAAAGAATCAACAGGAATAGAAGTTTGAAATATCTCTATCTATGTAAAATGGCTGTATTTACACACACACACACACACACACACACACACACACTCACACACACACACACTCACGTAAATGTCTGCTAGCAAACAGGGCACTGCTGAACTGATTGACAGAACAGCAAAGTCTTGGTGACTTTGATGAAAACAGTTTCTATGGATTGTCTCCATGGTGATGTCTGCTCTTTAAAGAGGGTACTTCACAAATTAATATACTTAAGATAAAAAGAAAAAGGCACGCAGACCCACTAGAGGATAGATTGTGAGGGTTGTGTTGGGTTTGGCTTTCTGGCAGACCCTGCTTCTTGGTAATACTGCTCGAAGCCTTGGTTGTCTCCTTTGAAGGAACCAAGCGAATCCAGTGCTTGACCATAGAACTTTCCAGTTACTCTGCTTTCTTTCTTTTTTTTCCAGTTGCCAGTTTTATTTAGACTTCTGTCATATTTTCGTCTTTGTTAAAAATGCCTGAGATTCCAACAAAGCCTTTCTGGGAGCTTTTGAGTGTTAGTAATTCATTAGTTCAAAAAGTTACCTGAAAGTTTAATAAATGTCATAACAATGTCCTAAAGCAAACCATGATTCTATTCTTTGAACACGTGATGTTTCTGAAGTACATAGGATGGTATCATTGCTTCATATTACTCCTAAACATGCTTTACATTGATCTTGTTCTTTGTTAGGCTCCATTAAAATGGAATTATCTTTCAGAACTTGATTTTTAAAATTTTTATTTTATGAATGTATGTATATATGTTTTGTATGTATGTATGTATTTTGTGTATAGTACTAGAGATTGAACTCAGGAGAATTCTACCTCCGAGATACACACCAGCCCTTTTTAGTTTTTAATTTTGAAACAGGGTCTTGCTAGGTTTCTGAGAGTCTTGCTAAATTGCTGAGACTGGCCTTGAACCTGTGATCCTCCTGTCTCAGCCTCCCAAGTACTGGGATTACAGGCATGCACCGCTGTGCCTGGCAAAACTTGCTATTTTTAATTACCCAAAGTTTTTATTTGTTCTTTCTCCAAACAATCAACATTTTTCTTATCATTTTCCCCAGATTCCATAATTTTTATAGCTCAATTCTTGTGGGCTGTTTGGATCTGAGTTTTCAAAAAAAAAAAGCAATATTTGCTGCTCACATTCTTCAAATAGGGAAAGGACCAAAAACTCAGATGCAAAGTTTTATGATGGATAAATCTCCAAAGTTCAAATATTTATAAAAATATTCATCAAAAATTTTTAAATATGCATATGCCAAAGAAAGAGAAAGAGAGAGAGAGAAAGAGAGAGAGAGAATCAGAAAGAGAGAAAGCAAGGTAGGTACAACAATTATTCTTTTGCGTGAGAACAAATTCATGTTAAAATATCTGTGCCTTTCACAGAACATTTCCAGTGGAAAAGCTGTTTCTTTTTCAACATTGTAAAACTCCAAAGATTATCCCCTGCTCTCAAATGCCGGTGTATTTATAATAGCAGGAGAGGAGAAATGTCCTTTCAATGGGGAACTTTCTTCTCTGGGAGCTGGAGCTCTGTTAAGCGGCACCATCTGCCTCTTGCACAATGATGATTTGCTCTTAAGCCATTAGCTTTACAGAATCGCCCCAAATGCAGCCCGAGACAGAGCCCTGGTTCCTGTGCGCTGCTGCGCTGACATTCTTATACAGAACGCTTGTTAAAGCCATTGTCATGAGTCTCCAAGGGACCTTAAAAAATAATAAATCTGAACCATCTTGCTACTATTTGCATGAATAAATGCCAGTTCCTGACCTTATCTTCTGGCACCTCCTGGCAATAACTTCTCCATGCCTCTGTACAGTGGGTATTATCAAAGAAAAAGGGCTGGAAGGTTTTATTATTCAGAGACTTATTCCGTCTTCCTCAGAACGCTTCTGGGATGAACAATTCTACATAAAGATAAACAGAGATGGATACAAATGGGTCACCTCATAATGTCATTCCCCCCCAAAAAAGCCAGACGAAAAATAGGGGACACTATGAACCCTGATCCAGGCATAAGTCAATAAGTTGATGTCGTAAAAACGAGGCCTATCTGTGGCGCACACAATCGTCTAAAATAGAAATGGAAGCACCACCCTGATGTGAGCCATCGCCCGCAGCCTTTGGAAGCTTTTCATCTCTTTAGAGTGTGGATTTGTAAAGTTTGCCTTATTTTTACTGCCACTCTCAGAGTGAATATATCGTTACTCATGGTCAAAGTACTGAAGTTTGCGAATGATTCATATTCTAAAGGTAATAAATTAAGACCTGCCCTCTGTCATAGAGCATGGACGATTCAATGAACACACTCGTGCATGAATGAGAACTTTCTCCTTCAGTTAGAACTCATTATGTTAGACGCTGTCAGTTGAGCTGGGCACCATTTTATGAGCCCTGGGAACAGAGTGACTCCAGGTCATTCTTAGTGTTGGTTGAATCTAACTCTCCCTTAAAACAATGGTATCAAGTGATGCGTACATGTATGATGGTGTCCCTATGGTGTGTAATTACAATGCACATTAAAAGCATAAATATGGGACTATTTTTCATAAGCCTTCAATTTGTTTACATCAACTGTTTGATATTGCTTGTGCTACAGCTATGAAAGGTCTAGACACAAGTGTGGGTTGTCACATTTGTTTTTTTTTTTTTTTTGTGGTACCGGGGATTGAACCCAGGGGCGTTCTACCTCCGTGCTACACCCCCGGCCCTATTTTTTATACTTTATTTTGAAACCGGGTCTCACAAAGTTGCGGAGGGCCTCACTAAGGAGAGAGAGAGAGAGCGGGAGAGAGAGAGAGAGAGAGAGTGAGCTGAGGCTGGCCGCGAACCCGGATCCTCCGGTCTCCACCTCCCAAAGTACTGGGATTACAAGCGTGCGCCACCACGCCCGGTGTCACATTTGTTTTGACTTGTGATTTTTATCTATCTTGATCACAAACCAGGTATTCTTAACCATTGCCATGGTTTCTGTTTGCTCTGGATTCTTTATGAAAAATCCTCCTTCACTCCACAGGATCCTGATGAGGCCCCAGGAGTTGGTCTTTGGCCACAGGCTGGGAAGTCACATGGACTCAGCTCTGTGGGAAAATGACACAAGCCAGTCCAGTGTGACATTATCTGGAACATTCTGAACTGGAATTAGACAGCTAACTCTCTAGTTCTTGCATCATGAGGCAGGCATAACCATGTGTACTTGGGATTCTTCTGGCTATCTTCTCAGACAAATGGAAAGAGACTTGTAAGAGGAGAGAGCAGGCCGGGCGTGGTGGCCCACGCTTGTAATCCCAGTACTTTGGGAGGCGGAGACCGGAGGATCTGGGTTCGCGGCCAGCCTCAGCTCTCTCTCTCTCCCTGTCTCTCTGTCTCTCTCTCTTCTTAGTGAGGCCCTCTGCAACTTCGTGAGACCCGGTTTCAAAATAAAGTATAAAAAATAGGGCCAGGGGCGTAGCACGGAGGTAGAACGCCCCTGGGTTCAATCCCCGGTACCGCAAAACAAAAAAAAAAAAAAAAAAGAGAGACAGCAGAAGACTTTGAGCCAAAGAAGTGCTAAAAGAAAAAAAAGTGAAAGAAAAGAATGCAAAGAAAAATACCCCATTTTGCAGTGTTTGACTGTCCTACAAGCTAACTCCCCAGTTAGGAAACAAACACACTGTGTTCCACTGTTTGCTGAAACACATTGGAGTTTAATTTCTATCGCTTGCAACCAAACAGAGTTGATAAGGAGATTATGTGGCACATTCCTTACCTAGCTAGAAGACTAAACTTGGCTTCAACGCCCCCCCTCCACAGATGTCTTTGTTGCATTTAGATTTAAAACTCCTTGGGGCTTTTCTCTTCCACCTAATGGAAATGATTCAATTGTTAGCTTATGAATTGGTGGCCGCGATAGTTATATAATTATATCTTTGTGTCCCTTTTGCTAATCCGAATGACCAGCCCTGTGTGTCTGAGCAAAGAGAGAATAGTCTTCCCTCCACCTGGCCCTTCACACACTTGGATTTCTCCCTGTGGACGGACAGGAAAAAAAGAAGGGATTCTATCACTCCCTCTCTTCTGCAATTCCATGAGGTTGAGTTTATCCCTGCTCCTACATCCTAGACAGGAAATTATGACCTTGGCAACTGCTCTTTCCTGTCATTCATAGTTCAAAAGAGACTCTTGGTATGTCTTGAAATGTCTTGAGTTTCCAGAACTAAGTAAAATATTGGCTCTTCCTTCTCAGCTTAATTTTTATAGCACCCTACTTTTGCTAAAAAAGTGTGTACGTGTGTGTAGAATATGAATCATTTATCTTTTTAGAAGAGAATTATCTCAACCATAAAGTCACAGAGGTATAAAATAATCTCAACAGAAGAGTGTAACCAAATTCTTCGTCCACTGAGTCCCTTCCCTTGTTGTCCCATCTGGGGCTCCAAAATGACGCAAAGTTTCTCCTCTTATTGGGTTCTTGTCCATGAATTTAAAGAATCAATTGACAGACTATCGAAGGGTGGATATAGAGTATAAAGATTTATTTTAAGCCACGGGAAGATAGAAGACAAAAACAGGGGGAGGAGTCCCTGAGAGAGAGTAATCGTTGAAGTTCTTGGAAGGTGAACTTTTATCCCTTATTGTGGTTCCTCATCTGCTCTTTCGTGATTGGTCAGAATTGGGTCTGGGGGAACCAATGCCTTTTGCCCAGTTTTAGGCCTTAATTTCCAGAGGCCAGTGGGATCTTGTAATCTCCCTGGACCATTTGTCTGCTCCCTCAGCCATTTTCCTTGGATCACTCTTGGGGATGAAGTTTTGTATCAATTTGTACTGTTGTCCCCATATCTATTACCCTTCCCTATTTCTGTTCTTTACATGGATGGCTTCTTTTAACCCTCTTGTTCCTAGGTCCTCCACCTTGCCTGAATAGGGTTCTCAGTTTGAGGCTCCTGGGATTTGGGGGAAATGATGGGGCACAGGAGTAAATGGATCAAGCATGGTCTCTCAAAGGTCTGCCTATGGAGTGACTGCATTAGCCTCATTTTGAAAGCCAGGTGTGGTGGCGCATGCTTGTAATCCCAGTACT
>PVJS01003990.1:26663-71966 GCA_004027185.1 Glis glis
AAAAAAAAAAAAAAAAAAAAAAAAAGAAAGAAAGATTGAAAATACCCATTCCCAGGTTCTATATCTACTACGATTTAGTAGATCTAGATTCAGTTCTGGGACTCTATAGTATTTTTTTAAGGAAAAATAAAGTTCTAGGTTATTTGAGGTACTTTTTCCCAAGACTTTTAAATACTACTTATAGGATTAAAAAAGTAAATAATAATTATGTCAGAAAATTAAGCCTATGGAAAACACAAAGAATAAGAACTGATCATCATGGGGAAGAGGAAAGTTAGGTTTGATTAATGACAGGTGGACATTTTACTGTACTGGGATTATATCTTATATCTAGCCATGACCCTCATGTGAAGAGACACCCCTGGGGTGGGAAGAACATTGGGTCCCAAAGGTGATTTCAGGTTGTGTAGTGCTGCGGTGCCAATCTGGGTCAAGAGTTAGGCATGGCTTTGACGTCAGAAGAGCTGCCAGGCTCCTCAGAAGCCATTTAACTTCTCTGAACCTCAATTTTTCATCCATAAAGCCCTGTAATGATAACACCTTTCCCTGTACTTTTATGGAGGTTAGAATAAATCATGCAAGGAAATGTGCTTTGAGCACTGTCAATAAAGTTGAAGCGCTTACTAGTGAGAAGTAGCTGGTTACTCCCAGTACTTGGGAGGCTCAGGCAAGAGGATTGCAGGTTTGAGGGAAGCCTCAGCAGCTTAAGGTGACCTTCAGCAACTTAGTGAGACCCTGTTTTAAAAGTTAAAAAAAATGAAAAGACGTAACTGATTATAAGGACTGCTTTATACTGAAGAAGATGAACATGAATGAGGGAGAGGCACCTAACTTTCTGTTTGGGACAGTTGTGATGTTCAGTTTGTTTTGGTTTTTGGTACTAGGGATTGAACCCAGAGGCATTCTACCTCTAAGCTACAACCCCAGCTTTTTAATTTTTTTTTTATTTTTAAACAGAGTTTCAGCCAGGCGTGGTGGCGCACACTTGTAATCCCAGTACTTTGGGAGGCGGAGACTGGAGGATCCGGGTTCGCGGCCAGCCTCAGCTCTCTCTCTCTCTTTGTCTCTCCGTCTCTCTCTCTGTCTCTGTCTGTCTGTCTGTCTCTCTCTCTCTCTCTCTCTCTCTCTCTACTTAGTGAGGCCCTCCGCAACTTCGTGAGACCCAGTTTCAAAATAAAGTATAAAAAATAGGGCCGGGGGTGTAGCGCGGAGGTAGAACGCCCCTGAGTTCAATCCCCGGTACCGCAAAACAAAAAACAAAACAAAAAAAAAAAAAAACAGAGTTTCGCTAACTTACTGAGGGCCTTGCTCACTAAGTTGCTGAGGCTAGCCTCAAACCTGTAATTCTCCTGTCACAGCCTCCCAAGTATTGGGATTACAGGTGTGTACCACCATGCCCGGTTCCAGTTTGTTTTTATTTAATTGAGGTAATGGATCTTTTTGAGAATATGTTTATAGAGAGACATGTGCATAATCAATTGAACACTTTTGAAGACAATTTCTGGTTTATCAGGGGTTAAGTTAGGGGCTCTGTCTCCAGTCTTAACTTGCTACCCTCTTCTCTTCTCTCCATTACTTGAATTTGACCTTTATGGATACATGGGCTTTGATTCCTTTCTGCTGGGTCAGTAGCACCGGCAACAGTACCTGGCTTGTAGCAGGAGATTCAGAGCTCCGTGCTGAACATAAGAGTGGATTCTAATGCATACACGTACAGAGTTAGGAGATTAATAACACATAGGCTGCATGACCAAGCCTTTTAATGGAAGAAGAGTACAGGTGGAGAATCCCAAACTGTTAAGAAAATATTAGTTAGATATGTACCCACAGAGAAATGTACTGTGCTTTAGAAATATTACAGCTGAAGTGACAGGAGGTAGCCTTTGTGGAGGGTTTTGAGTAAGGAATTCAGGTGCAGGAGGTAGCAGGAAGTGAATTCCAGAATAACAGAATAGCTCCAGAAAAAAAAAATGTAGAGGGCAGGGTGGCGCACGCCTAGAATCCCAGTGCTTGGGAGGCTGAGACAGGAGGACAGCAGGTTCGAAGTCAGCCTTGATAATTTAATGAGGCCCTCAGCAACTTAGTAAGACCTTGTTTTCAAATAAAAAATAAAATAGGACTGGGCTGTAGCTTGGAGGTAGAATGCCTCTGAGTTCAATCCCCAGCACCACATCAAAAAAAAAAAAAGGTAGAAAAGTTTAATAATAGTTTAGAGTTTGAAACTCATAGGCTTCATTTGACCCCTCCTGGTGTTTTTAAGCGACAGATTTTACTTAGAATGTAAATGTCAGCCTCTTCATTAATGGTTATAGATAGTCATCAATAGTCACCTCTTTCAGGTGACATGGGTGCTCCTCTCTCAGCGCCAGCCCACGCCACTCACTGAAGAAAGGACACTTCCCTGCATGTAACCTCTTGAGTGTGTGTACCCTCATTCAGAAAGTCCCAGAGCACATTTGATGCCCTCGTCTTTGTGAACGGGGCATTTATATAAAGACCTTGTAGTAAAAAATAATTAGTAGAGTCACTGACCGTATGTTGAATGCTTGCTATTGAAGACCAAGAGTTCTGAAGTAGATGACCTAGAACAAAAAAAGACTAAAAAATAATGTTGTGGATAAATATGTATGTGCAATTAGCAGGAATGATTATGAACTGAATGGTGGTGACGGGGCAAACATTATTATCATCCTAGGTGTGTACACGGCCATGGGGTCGCTGTAAATTTTGGAGAGGAGATTGCATACCGAAGGATTTTTTCATTTGTGTATTGCAGCCATTATAATCATTTAATTCAACAGCTGTGTTCATCTCTCATGGACTGACAATTTATAATATAGCACTTATCATGTCAATTGCCCTTATTTCACCTAAAAATAAAAATAAAAATAAGATGCTGGTGAGGCCCATAGCCTGGCCCCAAGCTAGAGAGAAGAGAAGATAGAGGAGAAAGATTAAAAACCTGGGCAGCCAGGGCTAGAGGAAGAGAAAGTAATTTGCTTTGACCCAGGCAATAAATCTGCCAGGCAGTAATGACCATCTCCTGACACTGGTAGTGACATTGATCAAGGAGGCTGTTCCAGGCTGTCCCCTTACTCCTCTGGCCCACAGAGCCTTGCCTGACTCTTCATGTCACTATTTATGAACGGGTGTTGGGAAGGAAGCAGAGATAAAGGGATGATAAAGGAGCCGTGCCCCTTTAAGTTAATGTGAGCCCTGATTGACATCAGCCCAGATGTCAGTCTGTGGACCAAAGAGGGCAGCACACCGTCTTATGTATGTTATCATTAGTATTATTAATATTTTTTTACCCAAAGAAATGTTCCCAGAACTTGATATGCAGACTCTTTCAAAGTTCTCGTTGGAGCAATACAGGGACAGAAGCCAAGAGCTGCCCAAGGAGACCACGCAGCTCAGTGCCATTAGGGATTCCGCCAGTTGGATGTGGTTACAGGGAAGCTGTTTATCCTCCACATCTGGAAATGTTAGAGCACAGTCTCCGTATGAGTTGAAACAGACATTTTTCCCCCACCCTACTTTCCTGCAAAAGGTCTTTTCTCCACAAGCTGTTGGATGTAGTGATCTCTGATTATTGATCTAGTGCATTTTGTTTCCTTCTTCAGTTGAAATTAGCATGATAGTGATATATGCATATCCATGTTTATAGCAGCACAATTCATTCATTCTTTTTTTTTTTTTTTGCGGTACCGGGGGTTGAAAGCAGGGGCGTTCTACCTCCGCGCTACGCCCCCGGCCCTATTTTTTTATACTTTATTTTGAAACCGGGTCTCACGAAGTTGCGGAGGGCCGCACTAAGGAGAGAGAGAGACAGGGAGAGAGAGAGTGAGAGAGCTGAGGCTGGCCGCGAACCCAGATCCTCCGGTCTCCGCCTCCCAAAGTACTGGGATTACAAGCGTGCGCCACCACGCCCGGTTCTATAGCAGCACAATTCACAATAGCCAAATTATGGAACCAACCTAGGTGTCCATCAACGGAGGAATGGATTACAAAATTTTGGAATATACACACAATGGAATTCTACTTAGTAATAAAGAAGAACAAAATATTGTCATTTGCAGGAAAACAGACAGACCTGGAGAATATTATGTTAAATGAGATTAGCCAGTCACAGAAAGTGAAGGGTCATATGCTTCCTCTCATATGTGGAAGCTAGGGAGTAATCGGGACACCAGAGGGACTTCAGATAATGGAGGAGAAACTGCAGTGGGGCCAGGGAGGTGGGCTAGGGGAAGGGGAGGGGGAGAGAGAGGATCAATGCAGGAATCACTTCCATCGACATTATGTACATATGTGAGAATACCAATGTCAATCTCAATACCCTGTGTGGGGAAGGGGGGATGGGGAGGGAGCCCGGGGAAAGCCACCAAGTACTGTGTGCATGTATATCACTATCACCATGAACTGCATGACGATGTGAGACTATAATGCGTCAATACAAATATTTGAAAAAAAGAAACTAGTATGATAAAGTAATATTTGAACCATATTTTACAGTTGTTATAAATTATGTAATATATACAAAAAGATATTTATAGTACATGTACATTAGGAGAAAGTATGTAAACACCCCTGCGTTCACATTCTAGCTAAAGAAATAAAACACCACTAGTACCAATGTCCTCAAACACACACAGGATGCTCACAGGTCCCATTCATCTTCCTTTCAGGAGTAAGCTATGACAGTTAGGAATTTTGTGATTTACTGTCCTCCTGTCTTCTTTAGGATCACACTGCATGTGTATATAGTCGTAAGCAACATATTGCTTAGTTTGGTTTTTTTTTTGGTGGTACCGGGGATTGAACCCAGGGGCATTCTATCTCTGAGCTACACCCCCAGCCCTACTTTTTGTTCTTTATTTTGAAACAGGGTCTCGCTACGTTGTGGAGGGCCTCAGTAAGTAGCCAGGGCTGGCCGTGAACCCAGATCCTCCGGTCTCAGCCTCCCAAGTACTGGGATTACAAGTGTGCACCACCACGCCCAGCTGCTTAGTTTTGAATGATTTGGAATCTGTATAAATGGAATAATACATAATGCATTACTGTGTTTATTTTTGTTTTTTCTTTGCTGTGCTGGGAATCAAATCTAGGGCCTCACACATGCTAGGCAAGTACTCTATCATCGAGCTGAACCCCAGCTGGTAATGCCTGACCTCCTTTTTTGCCATCTAATATTACATTTTCCAGATTCATCTGTCAATGTGAGAAACTCTGGGCTGAGGATCGGCAAACTATAGTTCACAGGCTACATCTAGCCTGCCACCCATATTTTATCATTTTTATGTTTATTTTACATGGTTATATTTTAAATAGTTGCATGAATACAACAGTGACACCTGTATCTACATAATATTCTCTACTTTACCTCTTGTCCTATTTGTTTGCCTTTTTTGCCCATTTCTCTAGACCTCCAAGCAAAGGCCAACGGGGCAAGGCTTTGGGCCACCAATTTCACTAGAAGACTGATTTATTGAATTTGTTACAATCGTGAAGGAACATCTCAATTTGAAGACCACTAGGGTTGTTCCTAATGCTTGTTTCCTAGTACAGTGCTCACCAAGTGCTGGGGGCATGTATGTCACTATCACTATGAACTACATTATAATGTGTGGCTATAATGCACAAATAAAAGTGTAAAAAGTAAACACACACACACACACAGTGGTGGAAACACTCACAGCCCAGTTGTTGGGGGTACACATTTCTCCCCATTGTATGTCAGATGGTAAGTTATAGGCATCTTCAGTTACTAGACAGGGACATATCTTTTCCCAAAATAGCTGTGTCAACTTATGGTCCCACCAGCAATGTCATGGTCAAAATAAAAGGAACAATTTAGCCGGGCATGGTGGTGCACACCTGGAATACCAGTACTGGGGAGGCTGAGACAGGAGGATTACAAGTCTGAGGCTAGTCTCAGCAACTTAGTGTAACCCTGCTTCAAAATAAAAAAAATGAAATAGAGCTAGGGGTGTAGCTTGGAGGTAGAATGGCCCTGGGTTCAATCCCTAGTACCAAAAATAAACAAACAAATAAATAGATAGATAAATAAATAAATAAATGGAACCATTTGTCTCCTTTTTTCTACTTCTCTTCCCAATTTTTGCCTCTCCCTGTTTGGAGGTGGTGTACATACACCAAGATAGTTGGTGTGGTGGCACATGCCTGTCATCCTAGTATTTGGGAGGCTGAGAGAGGAGGATCACAGATTCCAGACCAGTCTCAGAAATTTATCAAGACTCTCGGCCACCTAGTGAGACCCGGTATCAAAACAAAAAATTTAAAAAAGGGTTGAAGGTGTAGCTTGGAAGCAGAATGCCCCTGGGTTCAGTTCCCAGTACCATAAGAAAAAAGGAAGGAAGGAAGGAAGGAAGGAAGGAAGGAAGGAAGGAAGGAAGGAAGGAAGGGAGGGAGGGAGGGAAGGTAGGAAGGAAGGAAGGAAGGAAGGAAGGAAGGAAGGAAGGAAGGAGAAATCAAGATAAATAAAATCACAAATGAGTATATCCCAAGACATCATGCATTACATCAATTTTTAAAATAAATGCCCACACAGGCTACCAAAGTTCCTGTTAGGTGAGGTCTAATTAAGCTATACTAGTATTATATTAATTTATCTTAAGTTTTATTAAAAACTGTAAAAATCCATTGAATTTTCTCTTCATGCTCTATCCTTATATATGTTCGTGCTATTCAAATGTTAATAACGTCTTTGTTATTGTATGCACTTTCATTATCGCAGCTACAACATTTTCTTTTATTTGGCAATTCATGCAATGTTTCAAATTACGAAATGAAATTTCAATAGAAAAAAGGAGGAGTCATAACAGTCTGTGCTGGATGAATTATGATTTATTTTTGCGTGTCCCAAAAGGTTCAAGGAGACCAGAAAGTCTGACAACCAGGTTACAAACTCCAAAGGTCATTTGACTCTCTGAATGGGTTCCCACGATCATATTCTTACTCTCCACGAAGAAATGAGAGTCTGTCCATCTCCGGGCACAGTGCTTATGTAAATGGCTCTATTTCGAAATACTATTAGAAAGCTAACCCAGGAAGAACAATTTTCCTCCCCAACCAGCACGTCTTTGGAATGATTTTCCTTGCAGATCAATGGAACAGAGAACAGAATTGGTTTCTCCTTGTCGGCATTCATACTTCAGGTACCCCCAAGTGCTTTGTGTAATGAAAAACAGCGATGTTGGCGCCTTTAATAAAACATTGACAATAATGCTTTCTTTTTCCCTGGTATTACTGCAGAAAGGGAACTGATTTGGAATCAAGCGGTGCGAGAAAAGATGCTTTTCTTTAGGTTAAAATATCTGGAAAGCATACATAATTACAGATTTGTCAATGTTCGGAATCAGTCAACTCCTGCTATCCAAAGTGGTCAGAGAGTAAAACATCCTTGTTTATTTTCATAAATTTTATTTATTTTATTATGTGTCTGTCTTCTCTCAATAAGAAAAATCTGGGAGAAAAACTCTATTGCCTACAGCTGTGTGTTATCTGGTGCACAGATGCCTAAGAACTATTTAATTGAAAGACCATGAATACATGTGAAAGATTAAGTAAGTGCTTCTTTATAGTCCATGAGATAATGATAATGAGAATGAGTATATTTTTATTGATTTAAGTGATAGATGCCAATTACCAATATTTAAGGGAGCAGTCTCCAATATTTAAAGGAAAACATGATATTATAAAGGCAAACATGATATTATTAGCCATTAATAGCAGTGTTATTGGAACTTTAGAGTATTGAGAGGTTATTTTTTGTTTGTGTGTATCAACACAGGTTTTATAATTTAACCCAATGACCTCACCAAGTGCTGTGTGCATGTGTGTCCCTATCACTCTGAACTACATTATGATGTGACACTACAGTGCACCAATAAAAGTATATTCCTTTAAAAATGAGGATAGCCGGGCGTGGTGGCGCACGCTTGTAATCCCAGTACTTTGGGAGGCAGAGACCAGAGGATTCGGGTTTGTGGCCAGCCTCAGCTCTCTCTCTCTCTCTCCCTCCCTCCCTGTCTCTCTCTCTCTCTCTCTCTCTCTCTCTCTCTCTCTCTCTCTCTCCCTCCCTCCCTGTCTCTCTCTCTCTCTCTCTCTCTCTCTCTCTCTCTACTTAGTGAGGCCCTCCGCAACTTTGTGAGACCTGGTTTCAAAATAAACTATAAAAAATAGGGCCGGGGGTGTAGTGCGGAGGTAAAACCCTGGGTTCAATAAATAAATAAATAAATAAATAAATAAATAAATAAATAAAAATGAGGATATAACTGTATATCTACCCTATCCCATCACTCTGCAATCATTGTTGAGAATAAAAAAAATAAGGTACAGTCTCTGAACCTATGTACTGGGGATGGAACCCAGGGGCATTCTACCTCCGGGCTACACCCCCAGCCCTGCTTTTTATTCTTTATTTTGAAACAGGGTCTCATTAAGTTGCGGAGGGCCTCACTAAGTAGCTGAGGCTGGCCGCGAACCTGTGATCCTCCTATCTCAGCCTCCCAAGTGCTGGGATGACAAGTGTGCACCACCATGCCTGAACCTATGTATCTTAGAGGGGTGCGGGGAAGGAGGAGTTAGTATTCACTGTTCATACCACCAAAGAGCAATGTTATATGCGATGCATCGGTGACTAGAAGAGGTAACATAAGGAAAGAGGGAAGGGTGAGTCAGCAATGGGACTCAGTGGTGGGCGTCTGAGTTCTCCAGGGAGGACACGAGAGACTGGAGGGACTGCACAGTGTGGGAGGGGTTGTCCTGGGAATCCTGACCGGTCCAGCCTCATCTGTACTAGCGTTCGTGAAAGTGGAAACTGTTTTTTGTTGTAAGAGGGGAGAGCCAGGCATTTATCCTGTCTGGTTGGCTGGATGATAGGAGGTAATTGTGATGCCTGCACAGAGGCTGGATTTCTCCTGTGTGCCTGCTTCTTTGATGAGTCAGGACGCTCATGGTAAAATAAAACAAAAAGGACTGAGGGCCAGGCGTGGAGGTTCATGCCTGTGATCCCAGTGCTTGGCAGGCTGAGACAGGAGGATTGCAGTCTCAAAGACATCCTCAGCAACTGAGTGAGACCCTCAGCAACTGAGTGAGACCCTCAGCAACCTAGTGAGCTTCTGTTTGAAAATTTAAAAAAATAGAATAGGGCTGGAGATGTAACTCAGAGGTAGAATGCTCCTGGGTTCAATCCCTGTAAAACACACACACACACACACACACACACACACACACACACGGAATTAATATGGTCTCTTTTTTATTTTTAGGGTTTTTTTTTTAGTTATTCCTTGCCTGATATGCTATTTCTTCATTTTTTTGAAATTTATTTTATTTATTTTATTTATTTGTTTTGTGGTACGGGAGATTGAACCCAGGGCAGTTCTACCTCTGAGCTACACCCCAGACCTGCTTTTTTATATATATTTTATTGGTGGATTGTAATCTTACAGCATGATGAAGTTCGGAGCGATGCCTCTCATGTGCTATTTCTAAAACCATTGCTGGCACAATCGCACGGGCAGGACACACATCCAGCAACAGAGAGCACCTTCCCTCCCATACCGCCCTCTCCTTTTCTTTCTTCCCTTCCCTTCTTCTCCTTTCAAGTCAGTGAACCCAATATCAATGTTTTAATGAAATCCCAGACAGGGCCTGACTAGAGGTTGTCTAGAACTTTGAATCAACAGACCCGGGTGTTAATTGAGCTCTGATTCATATATTCCGTGGCATCGTAAGCAATTTACCTAACTTCCCCAAACCTCAGTTCCATCAATTGTTAAGTAAAAATGGGAATACCTGCACTGTGGAGCTACAGTGAAGATGAACAGATACATCATGTAAGAGTATCTGATCCATCGCCTAGCCCCATGTTAATTGTTCGAGACACTTAACTCATTATAAGTCTTTATAAGGCAGAAACAGGGCAAAGTTCTTTTGTTCTCCACAGATAAATGATATCATCCTTGTTTTCACAACGTCCTGAGATGAAGGAACTACTATCCTTCATTCATAAAATACCTACAGCTCATAGAGGCTAAGGGAATTCTCTGATTTCACATGGCTAGTGGCAGTGCTGGGTTTGAACACATCTGTCTGGCTCTGAAATGCATGCTATCAAAAGGTAGACCATACGCCTTCATGTTAAGAAAGGGGACACCAGGTTCCAAATGGTCAATGGTTTGCCTATAGTTATGAACGTAGCATCAGAGGCTAAGTTAGTACGTAATACTCTATCAGATGGCGGATTTGCAAATTAGTCAGTTATCAGTGGAAGGATGAGTTGGATTACAATTATCTTGTCCTTCAGCGTGAAGGTTGGCAGGCAGACACGAGGCCATCCACGTGCTCAGCAGCAGCATGGTCATGTGGGATTTATTCTGTTTAATTTCATGGTAAAGCCACCAGAGAAATACCTGTCAGGGACTAAAGATATAAAAATATAAATAGAAATAAAAATTGTGCAAACAATTTTTCCTGAATGGGAGACGTCCAATCTTCTGCTAAGGAAATATATTTCTTTGCAGGTGTGGAAGAGGAGTTTTCTTTTCTAAACCTTAGGGTTCCTCCATTTTCCCCCAATGGAGTCATTTTTGAATGATGATTTGATTAAATGTACACATATCTCTTCTGAGCCGTGTTTTTTCTGCCTTGAGTTCCATAGTCATCAAAGACACCTAGCTCTCACTCCTCCTCCTCTTCTCCTAGTCCTCCTCACTTCCTGCCACTTCTTCCTTGTCTCCCTCTCCCCTCCTCATCCTCACTCTTCCTTCCTATTATTTCTCCTTCACTCTTCTTTCTCTGCATTCCTGTTCTCTCTTCTCCTCCATCCCTTCTTTTTTCCTCTCTTCCTTCACCTACTCTTCCTCTTCCTCTTTCTCTTGTCTTCCATTCCTTCTTTCTTTCCTTTTCTATTTTACATTCTATTCTTTATTCTCTACTTCCAATCCCCTCTTCTCTTCCCTCTTTATTCCCCTTTTCTTCTTCCCTATATCTGTCCTTCTTTTTCCCCCTCCCATGCATCTTTATTTTCCAATTCTCTTTTGTTCTTAATTGAAATTATTATTATTGAAATAATCGTAGGTGTGCACAAAATTGAAAAGAAACCCCATGAACACTTCATCTAGTTTCCCCAACAGTGAGAGTTTGCAAAATTATAGAATAATATAACAACCAGGATATTGGCATTATCTAATCCACCCATCTGATTTAAATTTTCCCAGTTTTACTTGCACTCATTTGTGTATGTGTGCATGTGTGTGTTTTATGTAATTATATACAATTTCATCGCAAATGTTAGTAGGTCTATCTACCGCTGAATCTAAATATGGAACAGACCCAACAACACACAGATCCCTTTTGTTGTCCTTTTATAGCTACAGACAGCTCCTTCCTGACCCACCCTTTCAGGCCATAGCAACCACTAATCTGCCCTTCAATTCTGAAGTGTGATCATTTCAAAGATGTTCTATCAATGAAAGTGATTCAGAAGCCATGGAACCACCAAGGTTAAGAAACATGTTAAAAAAAAAAAAGCCACCAGTAACTGCTTCTAATCAGGACCCAGGAGTCTGGGAGCAGCCGAAAGCCAGGGCAGCCAGACAGGCTGAGACTGAGCAAAGCACTCAAGACAGCAGGTGTGGTGTGCTGGCAAAGTGTGCACACGGTCAGTCATGAAATGGTTCAACAGGCTGGATGTCTCCTTGTTCAGCGAGCACTTAGTGGTTGTCTACGGGCAGTGTCATGCAACTAAGCAAATTGAATAATCCATTCCTCAGAAGGGTGCTGATAGTAAATTGAATGCACCAGTAGAAATGGTTTGAATTGTTCCTCCATTTGCTAAACATAAAGAAAGCCACCACTGGAAGAAATGACTTGCTCTGGGCAGAGCGGCAGCTAGAGAGGCATACTCATAGATGAAGGTCACCCCTGGGTTGACAAGTGTTCCTGCATTTTACAAGGTGTGTTTGAAGAACAAAACTTCCATAAAAATCAATTGATAAAAATCACAGCTAAAGGAAACTGGGCCATGGTGGCAGCAGTTATAAGAAAAAGTAGCATATAATAATCTATTCTTGAGAAAAAGCATCAACTAGTATGAAGAGTTGATCAGGAAGTCACTATAATGGTCAACCGATTAGGCTTCAGAAGTCTCCAGACCAGATGTGACCACATAAAATTAGAGAAAAAAATTTTGATCTCACATTCTTATGAGAAATAAATAGAAACTGCTATCCGAGACCCTTAAATAATACTTACAATTCTACATAGTCAGGCTTCCAGCTACTCATAGCTAATTACAGCTAAGAACATTTATGTCTCACATCAGAGTGGAAGTCCATTCACTGTAAATGTTTTTATTCTTTTGCCCCCATTGAGTCAAGAGTTAATGAGCCACATCAAATATTATTCATGGATTTAACAATTTCCTCGGGGCCACGGACCTTTTCTTATGTGTTTTCCATTCTATTCTGAGTCCAGGACAATTTACTTATTCTACATATTTGTTAAACACCAACACTGTGGATACTATTAAGACATTGAACCATTAAGACATTGAACCTCATGGCAACTTGGAGTCTAGAAGGGTTATTTATTTATTCATTCAACCAACAAGTGTTTGATGAGCATTTACCAAGAGCTGAACTCTGACCTTACCACTGGACATACAGCCAACTACAAGAAAAGTAAAGGTAAATAACCAAGCTATTAGGGAGACAGATAGATGGGAGTGTCTGGAATACACTGTCCAGGAAGATAGAATTGATTGGTGCTATAGAGTGCTACTAGAATGGACCCACAGACCAGAGGTCAAGAGAGGCTTCCCAAAAGAGAAAATATTGAAACTGAGATTCAAGTCACAAAAGTCAATCAACTGCAGAAAATCCACGGAGCGGAGAATCCCAGGCAGACTGTGTTCAGCAAATAATTGAATATAATTATTTAATAAACATTATCTGAAGCATATCCTGCCATATTGATTTTTCTCAGCTGTGTTTACCCTCTTGGATTTCATTTTATTTTTGATCACTGTCACGAATTTCTGTGGTTCTAGAACATTCATATAAAGAAGCTCTACCAGTTTCCCTCTATACAGAAAACGTTTCCCAGGTGGTTAGCAACTTTTGATAGTTTTTATACCTCCTAATTCAGGCTACTTGTCGACTATGCCCTGGGGAGAA
The DNA here is from genome assembly GCA_004027185.1 of Glis glis. Lineage (NCBI taxonomy): Eukaryota > Metazoa > Chordata > Mammalia > Rodentia > Gliridae > Glis > Glis glis. The sequence continues at coordinate 39,869 of PVJS01003990.1, forward strand.
AGTTTGACTTTTACTTCTGTCTTGAGGACAAGAGTTACTGCTTTTTGCAAAGCTAGTTTTAAAAGCCTCTAGGTTCAAGACACCGAGGAAAACTAGAATAACAAACAACGGGAAACTACAAAGCCACTGATGCTCCAACATAGTTTTAAAAAAGCTAATCTAAATTGATAATATACTTAAATATATTTTTAAAAGTGTTTCAAAACACAGCTGGGAAAAAGATGTTTGTTTTTATTAAAAGTTGCTTGAATACATCATCACAGTGACAGCATCTTTAAATATCTACAAACACAAAGGTCTAAAAAAACCAGCTTTTTATTGACACTTTTTTTTTTTTACCTGTCATGCTTTTTTGTATTCTGAAAGCGATTGGTATTTTTCATAAGGAGAGTTTCTTCGCATCTGCCAGATTTTATGAATGACCATTTTCTGCTGATTCAATCAGGGAAACCCTTCTGCTGAGATAGTCCCCAACGCCACCTTGCTAGTCTGCTGGCTTATTTTATTACTCCAGGGGAATGCCTGTTTCTCCAGTCTAAGCACAGAGGATCTGAACAACAACAACAAAATAGCTGTAGTCAGATTTCCCCTTAGCCAGTCCTTTGCGAAGCAGTATGGATTTTCAGATCTTACAGTTCAAAGAGATTTTCTGGTTCATATCCCCAGAGTCAGGTCAGACAGGTTTGTTCTCAGTGGGCGGTTGCTGGATGCAGACCCAAACTCAACCTTCTGTTTTCTTGCTTGTATTCACCATGGCTCCTTGCAAAATCCACCAGTGTGGAGCTCAGATGGTCCATCCACCATCCCTCCATAGACATGAATGGGGGTTGAAATTATCTCAATGGGACGTAGGCTTTCTTGAACTTTATCTGCAATAGATTCTCATTTATGGAAGGGTATTCAAAGGAAACCTATAAGAATGTGAAGGAAGAGAAGAAGACAGAGAAAAGAGCTAAATAAAGATGTGGTTTTAGGTAGAGCCTAGCTTTAACCTGAGCCCATGGGACCTCTGGAACATGAATAGTACCGCACGATTGTCCTAACGTGAGAAAAATGAGTTGGGCTGTTACTTTCCTCTATCAGGCATGGGTTGTGTGTCTCCCTGAGACATTTCTAGCTGAGATGGCTCCTGCCAGACCTGGGAAAATCTCCTGAAAAAAAAAAAGTACAGCTCTGAACTGTGAGCACCCCACAGTCCTGTGGAGGTGGGCATGCCAGCCCTGCAGAGGGGACCCACGCAGGCAATCAACACCCGCTACACAACCACAACACAAAGACGTCGTTGTTGTTTTGATTTTCCAGCCACCAGCCATCCTAGGCTGTGCGGCCAGCCATGTTTCCAAAGCAATTCTCCCTTCAGAGTAAACAGTTAACAATTCGCAACTGATTCTTTTTAATTCACTCCTCGAATGGCTCAGCTTGATCTTGAAACGCCAAGAAGCTCCACGCAAAGACATAATTACTCAGGCTGGAAATGTCATTGGTGATTTATTGTCTGCAGGGTTGGTCACGATACCCTGAAATGGCATGTGGTGTTTGTTAGTTAAGAGGGTCTTTAAATAGCAGAGCAGAATTTCTCATTAAGGAACAAAACATTGTTTTAAAGTTTCATGCTTCAGTTGAATTCCACCATGCCAGCTTCTAGAAGAAATACGTGTACTACTAAATAGTATGGAGAAAGCAAACCAGTGTCCAGAGAGCCGAAGGACTGTGCAGCTTGCCGCGAGGCTTACATCCAAACTTTCAATTGAGCTCTGAAAGGCTAATTTAAGGATGTCTCACTTGGTATCCGAATTAGAATCACTCAACCTTCCAATCTTTTTGGGATAAGTGGGGTGGGCACTGTTTATAAATGGCAGAGCCCCGGAGAATAGGAATGATCACACAGCAGAATAATAACCATAGGTGCCAATGGATGAATGCATTCCTAGGATTCAGGGACCCCTGTAATAAGTCGATGCGTCTCATTGAGTAACCAAAGAAATCCCCTGACGTCTATATTACTATTCTTGTTTTACAGATCTAGACGCGGAAGCACAAGGAGTCCCTATTAAGTGTAAATTGCTGAAGATACAGTGGATGGTCTCTGCATTCGTGCGGCAAGGACATGAGGTAAGATTCCAACAGTGGTTAGTACGGCAATGTAGACTTACAACAATTATAAGATCCTGAAACAGAAATATATGATTGTCATGTGAGTCTCAGAAGGCTTAATGAAGTAATGAGGAGAGAGAAAAAGAAAACAGTGTTCTGGGCAGCAGGAATGGCAAGGCGAAGGTCCTGTAGCCACAGGCAGCGTGGTCTGTGTGGCTGGTTGGTGAGAGGGAAGACTGGCCTAGAGAAGATGCAGGTGGAAAGGAAGGTTCCAGAATGCGTGGGACTTTGTAGCCTCTAGGAGAGGGTTTTCCTGGTCATTATAAGCAATGACAATTTACTGACACAATTGAAATTATGGGCAGGAGAGGCGGAGACCGGAGGATCCGGGTTCGCGGCCAGCCTCAGCTCTTTCTCTCTCTCTCTCTCTCTCTCTCTCTCCGTCTCTCTCTCTCTCTCTCTCTCTCTCTCTCTCTCTCTCTGTCTTTCCCTCTCTCTCTACTTAGTGAGGCCCTCCGCAACTTGGTGAGACCCGGTTTCAAAATAAAAGTATAAAAAAGAGGGCCGGGGGTATAGCGCAGAGGTAGAATGCCCCTGGGTTCAATCCGCGGTACCTCAAAAAAAAAATTATGAGCAGGAGAGTGGTATTTGTGTAGCATGATAAGTTTTGGGTTTTACAGGAGCCCTCTGGATTTAGGATAAAGAGTGGATTGGAAGGAAAACAGAGAACATTGCAATAGACCAAGCTGACTGCTGATAGTGACTTTGACTAGAATGTGGCTGATGGAGGTAGACAGAAGTTAAAATATTCTAGAAATATTTTGTCAAAAAATTGATAAGAATTGGTGACTTATTGATTGGCTATAAAGATGGGATATTGATGGGGAATATCAAAAAAGAGATGTTCAAAGCTATCCCTATGTTTTTGACTCGTACAAGTAGAATAGTCTTATCTTTTGCTAAGAGAAGAAACATTGAGTAAGGATCAGGTTCACTGGGAAGATCATGAGTTTAGCTCTGGCTATTTCGAACCTGAGGTTGTCCTTTTTAAAGAAAAACAAAAGAGGACAAATAGAAAGTAGAATAGCAGGTCTCAAAGTGTGTTGTGGACTAGGGGTTGTCATTGATGCTGAGAGTGTGGATCACATTTATTGTAAGTTTATGCAGGAAGGCAAGACACAGGCATTAACTTGAGCCCTCCAATATTTAATGACTTGGGATAGTCATGATTCCAAGATAAGTCTCAGTAGGTAATACTTGAGGAAAGGAGAATTCATTGATGAATAGAATAAAGGATGCTCTTAGGTTGCAAGAGGAACAGATCAGCATCTAGAGAATGCGGCAAGTATTCTCGGTACAACTTTTTGCCTAGAAAAGGAAATCCCCCAAATAACAGAATAGAGGAATGTGTTTCATTCCAAAAGCAAAAGTGACATTTTTAATAGGAAATAAAATTTGATTGCCTTCTTTCTTTTGGTTCTCACTTAAAAGTTCTTTTCCCACACTCTCACTGAAACACAAACTCGGGCAGTACCACCGCCAGCAGCCGACCAGCCACACGTCAGATACTTGTGTCGAATGACAGTCAATGTCTGACCAATCGTTCTTCCAAGAATCTCAAGAGAACTTGAAAGAACGAAATTGAAAACTCTAAATAAAGTATGGCTCCTGGGTTACCTACGAGAGCCAAATAACGAGCTTACTAAATTCTCTTTGAGAGCAGGCACACATCTGAACAAACACATCATCTGAAATATGCAGCATCTTGAGACTGCGAAGGAAAAGAAATCCAAAAACAACAAAACGCAGGAGCATCTCTAGCTCAGCTCAGTGACTGGGATTAATCTGTCACCAGAAAGCTTTCCGAGTCTAAGCTACAGCTGTCCTTGAGCAACCTTGCCTGGGTCTCACCCTATCAACAGAGATAGACCCGCTTTCTTTCTCAATTGTTCGCTTTGCTCCTTGCAAATATATAGAGTCGTGAAACTGCAATTCGCTGGAAATCATACTCGGCAGATGAAATCTATTGCACATTTTCTTTTTCTCTAGATAAGCTCAAGAATAGGGTGCTTTTAAAATATTTTTTAAATAAACATAACTAAAAACCTGAAACTCATTTCTCAACAGAGGCTGAAGCTTAATGGAAGTCCTAGGTCAACAGAGGAGAAAGAAGTGAGTCCTGCCTGGCTGGCTGCTTCAGCCACACCCCACCTTAGAGAGTGACTTTTGGGGTATGTGACAGTGAGCATTTGACCCCTCTGGATTACTTGGCTTTTTTTCATTAACCCTCGTCTGCTTCTTGGGAGGTTAATTGGTATGGAAATGAGCAGCTTGTCTCCTTGCGCCTGGTATATAGTTGGGGTCAGTTAATGGGAAGTGTATGGCAGATCAGAAAGAAACAGGAAATAAACTAGAGTATTTATTCTATTTCCTTGGTCTCTGGGGTCTTCTGGGCTGGCGCATTCCTCTGTCACAGATCAGAACTCCTATCCAGCTTCCCCCATGGCCCCTTCTGTCTCCAGGGTCCGGATTCTTCTTCCTCTTATCACGCCTCCAGTCTGCAGTGCGAAGGGAGATCCTGCTGCGGCCTCAGTGTGATCCACTCTTAGCTGTTGTTTCTTTGTTGTCTCCCCACACTCTGCCCACATCTTTATCTGTGGCCCTTTTGTAAAACTGCATCAGCTCCCCCTAACCTGCACGGGGTAACTCATAGCCCAGCCATATCGTCTTAGTACCCCAAGTTAGGAAGGCAAACAAGAAGCCATAGAGATGAAGAAAATAAAGGCTACTGATGCACATTTGTTAAGTCAAGTTCAGTTGGTATTAAAGTTATCTGCCATTTAAATTGGCCTCCAGTCTACTGGGATGTGTTTCAGGCAGGCAGGTCTATGTAGGAACCTTCCATGGTCAACTCTCACAGCCAAACTCAGCTGATTGTGCCAAAAGCAATCACTTGGCCCAGTATGGATCTGCCAAGTCCCGTTCCTATAAACCTTGAATATGGACTGCAAACCCCCAGTCACAGGGCTGTGAACTACGCACAGAGCCAATCGCCAGGGAAATGAGAATTCAGTGAAGGAGAGGATGCAGAGACAGAACCAAAAGAACAGCTGGAGACGGCAACCCCTCTCTCCCTGGAATAGAGTGAGCACACATCTTGCCAGCCAAACCCTCCGCTTTTATTTGTTAGATGAAATTGGTTTCTGTTACCTGCAGCCAAAATAGTCGTAAATGATCCATTAGACAACAAATGAGGCTTTTTTATTGAGCAAACAAGCAGTACCTATGACTCTATTCCAGCACTGTCCAAGAGAACTTTCTGTAATGGTGGGGATGTTCTATAAAGTCCAATGCAAGAGCCATTCATAATGTGGATATTAGACATTAGACATATAGGCTATGTGGATGCAAAACTAATGTTAAAAATTTTAATTTGTTTTAGTTTGGGATGTGGATATTGGACATTAGAAGTCTAGGCTATGTGGATGCAACACTAATGTTAAAATAATTTAATTTGTTTTAGCTTAAATGGCCACCTGTGGCTAATCACCATTGTCCTGGAGCGCTCGGGTCTTGAGCTTTCGTTGCTCCCTGGTTCCACGCTTTTCTTCTTTATCTATCATTGTTTTTGAGCCTTCTACTTACCTACTGAAGAAAAAACTCTCAAGAAAATTAGTAAATCACTGTAACCAATCATTAATTAATGACTGTTTTCTTCGAGCATCATGTTTCTAATAAGAAACTTAGCAGCCTTGTAATCTGATTACGACCATATCACTACATCCCTGTCCAACTCAACTCATGTTACATTTTAATCCTCACAATTTGATTCCATGAATTTATTTTGTTTTTCATTGTCTGTTGCGCTTTGCTATAACCTCATGCCTTTATATAAGGGACACTGTCACACATTTATTATTTATTTACCCTGTTTTATTCATCCATCCATCCATCCATCTATTCATCCAACATCCAATATTTACTAAACAGGACAACAAATATTTATTAAACAGGACAGATTCAGTATCAGAAAGACATGTAAACTGCATATCTGTAAGTGGAATGAGCTTTTCTACTTTACTGGGTGACTTAGAAATATATAACTAGAGGACCAAAAAAAAAAAAGCATGGTTGAGTTTATCAAAGTCTTGTTTATGTGCAGCTTACATGGAGTTGCTGAGGATGCTTGCCGAAAATGCATTATAAAGCATAGGTGATTTTATTTTACTCAGTGTTTTTGCTTCAATTAGTTGATTTAAAATACTGAATATTCAATAAATGGCAGCCCTTCTTTATAGTACTAAAATATGTTTCCCATACTCACCCCCAATTCTACCATCTAAACCTGCCCACAACATTTTTGTCATTATTTCTTCACACTTATGCTTTCGTTCACTCAATTTCAGCTTTGTTCTGCCTCAAACTCTCCAGGTACTCTCCTGACTGGGGACTTTTAATTTAGCATGTGCTCATCCTAGAAGCACATTTCCCTTGGTCCCATGGGGCTCCCGTTCTCATTCTTTCAGGCCTCTGTTCTTGTTGTTGGGTTTTGTTTGGTTTGATGCTAGAGATTGAATCCAGCACCTCACATGTGTTAAGCAGTTCTATCTCTGAGCTATACCCCAACCCCAACATTTCTTTGGAGACAGAACCTTGCTATGTTGCACAGGCTGACCTTGAATTCCTGGGCTCAAGTGACCATCCTGCCTCAGCCTCCCAAGTAGCTGTGACTACAGGTGTGAGCCACCTCACCAGGCCAAGTCTCTGGTCTTATGTGACTTCACCAGCAAGGTTTTACAATCGACCTCACATCAAATAGAAACCCCAGTCCCCCGCCATTGCTCGCCATCTTACATTTTTTATTTTGCTCCAGACTGTTTCCCATCATTTCTCACATGATTTGCCTACTTCTTTGTTGTGGTTATTGTTGTTTATTTGCTTTGTTTTCTTGTCTGTCTCACTATGAAATGTCAGCTCCATGAGGCAGGGCACTTTGCAGAAGCTATTCTTTGTGAGTGCCGTATCTAGATCAGAGTGTCTGACATACAGTAGGTGTTCAATAAGCATTTCTTGGCTCAGCAAGTTGCTTTCATAGTTTGATCAAATTTAGAGTCAGATAGAGAGTCCTATTATAGGTTCTGAGATACATATTAATATTTTTTAAAAAAAGATGAAAGAGCTGGTGTGGTGGCATATGCCAGTGATCCCAGTACTTGGGAGGTTGAGACAAGAGGATCTCAGGTTCAAGGCCAGCCTCAACAACTTAGCAAGGCTCTCAACAACCTAGTGGAGGTGCAGCATGGAAGTAGAATGTCCTTGGGTTCAATGCCCAGTATGAAAGGAAGGAAGAAAAGATTGAAGGAAGGAAGGGAGGGAGAAAAAAGGAAGGAAGAAGGAAGAAAGGAAGGGAGAGAGAAAGAAATAGAGAAAGAAAAAAAAATGAAAGAGAATAAAGAAAAGTTTGGACCATGGCATGCTTATTGGTTGAGGTAGGCAAAATTTTATAGACCTCCAAGGTTTCCATCCCCTGTTTATTCCATCAAGCACTGAACTTGGATATTTTGGTGAAGGGGCTTCACACATAGAATTCAGGATACAGAGCTTAAGACATGGGGGATGGTTTCTTGGGTTAGCCTGGTGAGCCCAATGTAATCTTAAGTCTTTAAAAGCCCTGAATTCTTATAAATGGACAAATTTCTCAGGCTAGAGTCAGAGAGATATGAGAAGAGGGTTGAAAAGATAAGACAGAAAGGTAAGTCAGAGGGATGATTCAAAGTAGGAGAAGGACTCCACCCACTCTTTGGGGCTTTTGAAGATGGTGAAAGAGCGTCATGAGCCCAGGTACCTGGGTGGTATCTAGAAGCTGAGAATGGCCCTGACAGCTAGCCAGCAAGGAAACAGGTACACTCGTACCACCGTGCTTTGAAATGAATTCTGCCAAAAACCTGAATTGGCATGTCCCTGGCTTCCTCCCAGGGCCTCCAGGAAACCGAGCTGGCTGGGTCCTTGACTTCAGGCTTGTAGCAGAGAGCCCAGCCAAATCCGCTGGACTTTTGACCCACAGAACTTGAAGATAATGAATGGGTATTATTTAAAAGTGTGGATTTCGTAGTAACTTGTTAGAGCGGCACAGAAAATTATTATGTATATTCAAATTGTGCTCTTTATTCTCTCTTTATTCTCAGATAAACACCCTGGGAGTAAGCAATGTGCCCACAAAGAAAGGGAAGAGAAACCATAATATTCTAGGCAGAATAGGCTTCCAGCTTCTTAATAGTCTACTTTTTATTCAATAACTAAAGACTGGTAATAGAAATCATTGAAGTGAACTGTGTTTTACTAATATAATTATGATTCTGTACTGCTGATCCAAGGAGTATATATTTTACTTGTCAGAGCCTAAGAGGGTTTTTTTTTTTACTCGACAATGGTCTTGGGAAGGTTCCCGGTGCTTTTTACTGAGTCACATGAGTGCTACTCTGCAGGCGGCTAGTGCATGAGAATAATCTAATAAGGCAAGCAGTGCCCACAACTTCATTGGCAAATCCCAGTGTTTTTTTTTTAAATTTAAAATAAATAAGATGGGTGTGGTGGCGCAGGGGGGTGCATGCTTGTAATCCCAGTACGTGGGAGGCTGAGACAAGAGGATCACTGGTTCAAAGCAACTTAGCGAGGTCCTCAGCAACTTAGTGAGAACTTGTTTCAAAATAAACAATAAATACAATAGGATTGGAGGGCGTGTAGCTCAGAGGTAGAACCTCCCTAGTTTGAATCCCCAGTTCCATGAATAAATAAGTAAATAAATAAATAAAATGAAAACATTCTCACACACTAGCTTGTTCGACCACAGTTGTCTAAGAAGTTAAAGGCTTTTGCAGTTAATTGATTATCTGCATGATTTTTCAGCAAATCACTTATCTATCGTTCTTTTCCCTTTCTCCGTCTTCTCCAGAAATTAAACATGTCATGGTTGGTGCAAAGGATTTTATGACATTCAGAAGGATTAATAAGCCTTTGTGAGATAATGATTACAATTAGTAATATGTGTGGGGTTTTGGGGGGGATTTTCTATTCCTTCTTGTTGAATTAGTTCTGATTTTTAATTATCTCCTGGGAAATTCCTTATTCTTCTAGAATTTCTTGGGGTGATTCTTCCTTCGTGGTCTTCCTGGAGCTTCTCCAGTTTTCACGTTCACCTGACTCCCTGACCCTTCTCTGGTTCTCCATCACTTTTCTCAGGACCCCTTCCTTCATGAACATCTCTCATTGGAATTGGCCCATCTGAAGTACATCATGGTACATCTCACACGGAGAGAGGGCAGGCAAAATCTGGAAAGACTGTGATGTGTTTATCTTTGGCCTGGCAAGCACACTTCTACAACTCTGAGCCAGAACTAATAACTAAAACACAGAGTCGTGTGAAGACGGCTGTTCACCTCTCCGGAGCTGGAAGTCTATGAGGCTCCACTGCTGGGAGGCTCATTCATGGGCCTTGTGTGTCTATGATTGCTATGGTCAGATATAGACTGTCCCCTGAAGAGCTCATTTATTAATGTTCAGGGTTGATATAGTTAAGTCATGAAAGTTGTAATCTTATCAGTAGATAAATCCACTGTAATGGATTTACTGGGTGGTAACTTAGGCCGGTGCGGTATGGCTGGAGAAGGTGGGTCCCTGAGGGTGTGGCTTGTGTCATTGAATCCCCTTGCTTGCTTGCTCTTTCTCTCTACTTCTGGCCTCCGGGATATGAGGAACAGAGCCTGGTGTGCTCTCCCTCTTTCCACTTCCCATCACCCTGTGCTGAACTTCACACACAGGGCCTCAAGTGGACTGAACCCAGAATCTCCAAGAAGCTGTGAGCAAGTGCATTTTCCCTCCTCTGTGTGGTCAGATTTACTGGGATACACCAGTGAGAATGTTGAAGGAGATAATGGTCAAGTGGAAGATCAGGTTACATATAGAGGAGAAGACAAATGCTCGTGTAGTTCCTGCTGCCCGGGGACAGGCTGTGACAGGGCTGCTGTCTTGGTCCCCTGCTACCTTTCTGCTTCCCAGATCCATGGTCTGGTTAAGGCTTGCAGCATTTGCCCTCAGTGGCACCTGTCACTGTGACAAATTCCCCTTCCATTGGTGTGACTGGCTTGGTTTCTTACACTAGTCTTGCCTGACTCCATGTGCATTTAGCATTCACTTGGGGCTTCCTCTTCTTCCTTCCTTGTTTCTACTATCTTATTCTGGAGATTTCTCTTCCAGGTATTGAAAAACAGAACGTCAGATCTCTTGGGATCCTTAACATGAACGCACATTAAATATTATTCTTTGAAAGCTGGCACACCTACTTCAGGTATAGCTTGAGACTTTGGGTGGACAGTGAAATGACTTCAGGTAGTATTTTCCAATGGAAATAAACTCCGAACCCACAAGAAAGTAAAATATCACACCTCAAATCAGTAGAAGGTGTACATGCAAAGTTTTTTGCGGGGGACAGTACTAGGGATTGAACCCAGGGACATTCTACCTCCAGGCTACACCCCAAGCCCTATTTTTTATTCTTTATTTTGAAACAGGGTCTCACTAAGTTGCAGAGGGCCTCACTAAGTAGCTGAGGCTGGCCATGAACCTGTGATCCTCCAGTCTAAGCCTCCCAAGTACTGGAATTACAAGTGTGTGCCACCATGCTTGACTTGCAAAGTTCTTAAATTCATAACACATACCCAGTGCCTACATCCATTACTTATCCTATGAAACTATTGCCATATTTTGCTCGCATCAAATGAAACAAAAACTTAAAGTAGCAGATAAAATAGAAAAAATAAAAATCTTTTGTTGATCAACTAAAGTTATAGCTAAAATCTATGTTTTATTCCTGTTTATTACATCCTCTGCCTAGTTAATAAATTAACACTATTCTTTCTTTTATTTATCTCTAACTAGACCTGGGTAGTTTAGATGAGGGGGGCTGCTAAACCAATTTGTTAGTTTTATAGGTCTTAGATATCTAGGGTTGATCTCCATTTCTTACTTTTCATTTGATGGTTTGTATTTAGGAAAATATTTCAAATTTATTTTCTAAGGAACTGAAGTTAAAAATATTCTTTAGAATAAGTGTGTGTGTGTGTGTGTGTGTGTGTGTGTGTGTTAGTTTCTGGGGATTGAACCCAGAGGCATTCTACCTCTGAGCTACATTCCAGCCCTATATTCATTTTTATTTTGAAACAGGGTCTCACTAAGCTGCGGAGGCCTCACTAAGTTGTTAAGGCTGACTCTGAACCTGCGATCCTCCTGTCTCAGCCTCCCAAATACTGGGATCACAAGAATGCACCACAACGCCTGGCATTAGAATAACTTTAAAAACATTTTTTTCAGGCAATACCATAATCATGATGGGATTCTGGATATATTCTGTTCTCATAAAAATGAAAATTTGGATGGATGGAATTAGTTACTATAAAGTATTACATACCACACCTTTCTACAGGCCTCTTTGGCAGTTTATTTTTTTATTTAGCTTTTAATTTGTTGTATTGGAGATAGTCAAAGAAACTGTCTAAAAGTAACAACTGAATTATTTCTACCCTTCATATCATGTTAAATGCAGACGGAAGTGAATTTAAGACAAAGCTGCTGGCCCCACAGATACTTTGAGAGGTGAGAAATGATCCTCTGTAATATCTCCAGTAAATTAATGCATTTGCAAACTTTAGAACATTATGTTGTAGCTTAGTTTAATTTCATTTCAAAAGACCATTAGGGGTAATATAGATAGCTGATCTTTATGAGTTTTTTATGAATATGACAGAAATAAATAAATGAGAAAAAAAATCTGAGCTAAAAAGTCTGAATTTTAAATGGTATATGGAAATGTTTAGCTGAGAGCAGGGTAAATCTTAGTTCACTTCGGTTTGTTCTATGATCTGTTATGTCACCGGAATGTAAGAGATGTCTTAGAATTATAACAAGCAATAAATCCAATCTGTGTGGGGTACTTTTATCACACACAGATGCCGCAAGCTTATAAAATAAAGCAAATTTACGCATTAGTCTTGGAAAATGAAAACCTACATTCAAATGTTATGTACAATTTTAGCTTGAGTATATTTTAAAGAAAATCACATTAGCAGAAACCAATTCCCGGCTAGGAAGGAGGAATATTGAAGTAATTACAGCCCAGCTAAAGTACCCGAAGATGTGGGATGCGAGAGAAAGATGGCAGAAATGGGAAATTGGGGTTGAAGAGATGCGCTTTTCAGAATCCTCCTGGGAGAAAGTGGCTTCAAACTATAGTGATTTCCTGATTATTTACGGATGAGCTTCCAATTTATAGAAGACATGGCTCAGGCCTGGGGCGTGAAGAGTTGCTGGGAATTGCTTTGGGTGAAACCCACTCGCCAATCTTTTTATGCAGCAAAATCAGATTAGTATTGAAATCAAACACAGCTCGGCAGAGGAAAAGAGGACAAAAACATATATAGTTGTCTTAAGGAAGAAATGAGGTGGAATAGCAAAGGCTCATGCTGGGTTAAAGATGAGTTTGTCATGGAGGGAAGGGGCCCATCTTAGTCTATTTGTGTTACTATAACAGAGTGCCAGAAACCGGGTAATTACACAGAACAGAAATGTACTTATCAAAGTTCTGTAGGCTGGGAAGTTCAGGATGGGGCGCTGCATCCTGTGTGGAGTGAGAGGTTTCCTGTTGTGTACTCCTAAGCCAGGATGCAGAAGCAATACCGAGTTTCTTACTGGGTCCTTATCTTAGTGAGAATGAAATCCGCAGACACCAGGAAAATGAATGTAGGATGTTTATTTTATTTTATTTATTTATTTTTTGGGGGGGGTACCGGTGATTGAACCCAGGGGCGTTCTACCTCCGCGCTACACCCCCGGCCCTATTTTTTTATACTTCATTTTGAAACCGGATCTCATGATAGGATGTTTATTTTAAAGGAGCAAGCAAGTGGAGAGGCAGATCACCCCTAGGGGCCTTGGCAGACTCCAGAGTCCAATGGGGCCTTTTGGTACCGACTGAGTGTAGCCCAGGCCATGCACCATCAATTGCACACCGCCTTTCTCCAAAGTCCACTCGATCTGCCAAAGGGAAGCAGGGTTAAAGCTCCCACACAGGGGAGGGGTCCGAGAGGGGACCTCATATTGACACTGAGCACAGGGCTTTATACATGTTTGAAACACCCATGTATAGTCATTAACCAATGAAGAAAGTCCCATTTTTATCTTGTTTTTCTTGACTTAGTTCATCTGTCATCTATGGTCATTAATTCCCCAAAGTCATGAGACTGTTTGTTCTGTGTGTTTGTTCCCTGGTCTATGCAGAGCGACAGTCCATGAGTCTAAGGTTGGTGCTCACAGATCTTTGGCTCCTGACATCTTGGCTCCACCCCTCCATATTTCATTGTTTGTGTTCAGGTCTGAGGAACTACATGGAAACACCTTTGTTTTTCTTTCTTCTTGTGGGGGGGTCTGGATTTTGTTTTTCTTTACCCTTTCCTCCTGGAAGTCCCGTTTCCTCACTGCCTACCCAATACCTAACTCCGTAGAAGGACAGCTCCTGGAATCAGGGTAGCAGGAGAACTCTTTTATAAGGGCTTGGAGGAGGAGCTTTCATGGTCTCATCTCTTTCTCCTTTTCTTTTCTCTTCTTTTCTTTTTTCTTTTCTTTCTCTTCTTTTCTTTCTTTCTTCCCTCCTTCCTTCCTTCCTTCCTTCCTTCTTTCCTTCCTTCCTTCCTTCCTTCTTTTCTTTCCTTTCCTTTCCTTTCCTTTCCTTTCCTTTCCTCTTTCCTTTCCTCTTTCCTTTCCTCTTTTCTTTTCTTTTCTTTTCTTTTCTTTTCTTTTCTTTTTCTTTTTCTTAATGGTACTGGGGACTGAACCCAGGGGCATTCTGCCTCTGAACTACACCCCCAACCCCATTTTTTATTTTTTTGTTTTGAAACACTCCTCTGAGAGTCTCACTAAATTACTGAGGCTGCCCTTGAACCTGCAATCCTCCTGTCTCAGGCTCCCAAATACTGGGATTACAGTTGTGCACCACCATGCCTGGCTCCTAATCACTTTCTAATGGCCCCTTGTTTTAATAGTATCATATTGATAACACCTACATTTTGGAGGGAACACATTCAAACCATAGCAGGGCTACACCTGGACTAAATCCAATGTCCATAAGCTCTGAGTCCATTTTAGAGCCATTACAATGATGAGTGTGAATTCTTTACAAGGCAGAAGCAAAACATTTACATAAATACATTTTTATATAAGTAAAGCATTTACATAATTTTTGGACTAGAAATTTGTTTTATTTTATAAAAGATAGATGCATTTATTTATTCGATTCAATAAATATGAATTAAACATGTGCTAGGTACCAGACCCTGGTCTAGGCTGCACAGATATAGTAATGGACACACACACACACACACACACACACACACACACACACAGTGGCTTTCTGTAGTTGAGAGGGGAAGAGAGACATTAAATAAAACCAAGAAATAAGATATCGAATATGTCAGAATAGAAGATGACGATTACCAAGAATACGAAGCATATCTATGTTTTTGTTTTTTTTGCAATACCGGGGATGGAACTGAGGGGATTCTACCTCTAGGCTACATCCACAGCCCTATTTTTTATTCTTTACTTTGAAACAGGGTCTCACTAAGTTGCAGAGGGCTTCACTAATTAGCTGAGGCTGGCTGCGAACCTGTGATCCTCCTGTCTCAGCCTCCCAAGTACTGGGATTGCAAGCGTGCGCCACCATGCCTGGCTTCATATCTATGTTAATAGCAGCACAATTCACAGTAGTCAAATTATGGAACCAGCTGAGATATCCATTGGTAGATGAATGGATTACAAAATTATGGGATATACACACAATGGAATTCTACTCAGCCACAAAGAAGAACAAAATTAGGTCATTTGCAGGAAAATGGATGGAACTGGAGAATATTATGCTAAGTGAGATTAGTCAGTCACAAAAAGTGAACAGTCAGATGTTTTACCTCGTATGTAGAAGCTAGGGAGAAATTGGGACACAAAAGGGTCTCTAGACAAAGGAGGAGAAACCCTAATGGAGTGATAGAGGGGCCTCAGGGAGGGAGACGGGTGAGGGAGGGAGACTCAATGAAGGAAACACTTCAATAGACATGAGGTACATACACCAAATTATCAAAGCCAATCTCAATGCCGTGCACAGGGAGGGGAGGGAGCGGGGTGGGGGCTGGGGGAGGCTGACTGAGTGCTGCGTGCGTGCATGTATGTCTTATCACTCTGAACCTTATGATGTATGATTACAATAAAAAAGATGGCGATTGTTTCAGAGTGAAGCAGTCAGGGAATATAGAGTGGCAATTTAGTGGTGAACGGAGGTACACATTTAAATAGAGTCCCCAGGAGGGCAGAGTTTGAGGAGAGGATGGTCTCTAAAGACCTGGAGGATGAGACGTAGGCGGGCGGCAGTGAAGGAAACAGTCCATGAGCCTGAGCTGGAATGTTCTAGAACAACAAGGGGCCAGTGCTGTGGCTGGCTTGGCAGGCAGGGGGCTGCATCGGGGGGGGGACTCAGTGCTGAGCTCACTCTTAGAGACCTTTTATTCATGCAAATGGAGCATTTGATTGGGCAATTGGACATAAAAATCTGCCCACATGGAAGCCTCAGCCCAGTTCCTTAGAGGTACAGAAGATAATGACCCCCATGTTTTCCTGCCTAGCATTAGCTTTGTGTAGATTTCAACTATGTTCTAATAGCCAACGTTTTTTGTATCAGAATATTCTGTTGGATATGAAGAATTCCATTTAGCACAAAAGTACCATACATTTTTGAATCGCCACTTCTAAACCCAGGACACAATCTGGTCCATATGGCCAGCTTTTGTAGCTGCTAGCAGAATCCCAGTTGCTTAGGGGATTTTGCGTTGCTATTAATGTCATCACAACATTTGGCATTACCTGTACCCTGCAATTATGAGCGCAGATCAACCATTTTACCAGCTTAATGCTTGAACTTGCTTTGCATTACTGCAAATGTGCCTTCATTTCTAAAGTCCCTAGAATGGGAGGTCATGGTGGCTTTCACGCATTTCCTTCCGTGGGTCACAATTTTAGAATTGTTGATGTTCATTTAGTGGTGAATAAGGAAAGCCCTGTCTCTACCTATAACCAATAGAAGTAGAAAAAAAAAACATATTAACAGCTAAAATGTGTTGAGAGTCTCTTACATCCCATGTGTTGTGCTATGCATTTTAAATGTGTCATGATTTCCATATTCAGGGAAATAAACTCAGGTACAAAAGATTCTAGAACTTTGCCTCTACTTACAGTTGTACAAAATAGAGCTGGAACTGAGACCATTGTGGTGGTGTGCGCCTGTCATCCCAGTACTTGGGAGGCTGAGACAGGAAGATCGCAAGTTCAAAGACAGCCTCAGCAACTTAGTGAGATCCTGTTTAAAAAACAACAACAACAGAAAATACAATCACAACAAAGAGGGCTGGGGATGTAGCTCAGAGGTAGAATGCCCCTGGATTCAATCCCCAGCACCACACACTCACACACACACATGCACACACTCACACACAAAGAGCTGGGATTTGGAACCAAGACATCCGAGTGAAGCCCCACGCTCCTTGCTCCGCAGTGTATAGAATCATGCCTGGGACATATTACACTTCACCTATTCATGAACATAGCTATCGTTATTGTAATAACACAAACAAGAAAAGATACATTCTGCTCTAGCCTCGCCCCACCTGCGTTTCCCTCCCCAGACCCCAGAATTTCATCCCATCCCAAGTACGTACTTACCTCAGGCTTATTCTCTCTCTGTCTCTGTCTCTGTCTGTCTGTGTCTCTCTCCTACTTCCCAACTGCCATTTTTCAGAAAGGATAAGTGTGCATGGAAAAGTTGATAAAACTTATACGTCAAGTTTTCCTATTGCAGGGAGCCTTTCCAAAGGTCCGCCTTTGAGCCGTCATGGTCTAAAGGAAGGGTGTAAGGGTGGCTCAGGAGAAATTTAATGCCAGAACAAGGTCTGCGCATTAGCTCTAGATTTGTGTTTCCTGGTCGCTTCATTTAATAAAGAATATCCTTTCTAGTGGCTAGAAGTAAAAGATTGCATAAAGCTCTGTAATTCCTTCTTAAAAATACTTTGTTTCATGGACTTCAGCACTTATTACCTCTCACAAAACCCAAATACCTAAAGACCAGGATTGGAAACGGGAATTGGAAGTACTTGAAAAGCGCTGACACAGACCGAATCTACTGGAACAAAGACCGACAACACCGTTCTCTTCGGATTAAGTTCAGGGTATCCATTTTTATGGGAAATAAGTGCTATTACTGACATTTGGAGGCCAGGCTGCAGGAGATTTTAAATATCTTCAGGAGTGGGGAAGGCTGTCTATCAGGATCACTCACATGACATTGTTTACTAAATGATTTGGCTTGGTGCCTTTCAGAAAAAGAGAAACAAAAGATTTGTATTTCCTCCGACTGCCCTCCTTGATAAAAAAAAAAAAAACAAATCTCATGCTAGCAGACAGAAACTCACATTTTGTTCATCCACGGCAAAGAGCAGTTTTCTTCTCCTGAATATCAGAGTGACCACTGGGATTGGAATTAAATTAATGATAAAAACAAATAAATTCTGACATTCAGAGTTAACTATTTCTTAGAAATACCTGTGGGTGTGACCGATGCCATTAGATTAATAGCATTGTTGTGTGTGCATAGGTATGTAGATTACAGATGGGAACTACTTTTGATTATAGAATCAGAATCATTTTGTTTACTTTTGAAGATTAAAATGCTTTGTCGTTATTGCATCAAATTCCACAAATACAGTTGTGTACCATGATGAAAATATCACCTTTAAAAAGACATATGCTTTTTATCTGCCTTTTATCTTTTTGCTTGTCAGTATTCAACCCCCTTCCCATTTTTTTTATTTTTTCTTTTTATTTTTGGGGTACTAGAGGTTGATCCCAGAGGCATGCTCCTCCAAGATAGATCCACAGCCTATTTTTTTTTTTATTTTGAAATAGCATCTCACTAAGTTGCTGAGGGACCTTGCTAAGTTGCTGAGGCTGGTCTGAAAATTGTGATCCTCCTGTCTCAGCCTCCCAAATACTGGGATGACAGGCATGGGCCACCATGCCTGCCTCCCTTTCCTATTTTTTAAAACTTCTTTCTTATGAGGGCTTTAATGGGAGGAAGGACCCCACCTCCTTTCTGAGAAACATAAAGGATCATATATTTCTTTCCCCCTGACAGGTGTTCATCTGTGGTCATGTGAATGAGGCTCAGACCCCTGGAAGCTCCCTTTTTTGGGATTCTGGATTTTGAACAATAATTGATGTTCAAACTAAAGGATATATGGAATTCATTGAGAGCATAAGGTGTTTTGTTTTGCTTTTGCTGTCCTTGTGATGAAACCTAAGGGGGTCTCTACCACTGAGCTGCATCCCTGGCACTTCTGATTTTTCTTTTAACTTGAAACAGGGTCTTGCTAAATTGTAGAGGCTGCAATAACCAGCTGAACCATACACGCTCACTACATGTTAATCCTGCCCTGGGGTTCAATCTCTAATAATGAAAAAAAAAGACCTCTTTAAGGGCTTGATTTGGAGCTCATATTTTGCGATTTTTGTCACATTTTTTGGCAAGTCAAGTCAAAAGGCTAGGGAGATTCAAAGGGCAGAGAAATAACTGTCACCATTCATGGAAGGAGCTGCACAGTCAGTCACATGGCGAGGAGCATGGATACAGGGAGGACAGGTGAACTGAGGCCACTTCTGTAATATTGTCATAAATGATCATGTGTGCCAGGTGCTGCTTTAAATGCTTTATTCATATTTCATGTAATCATTAAAATACATAGGGTCAACATATGCTGAGTGTGTCTATTTGATGACAAATGGCATATAGGTATGGCAGGGAAGAAAAGGAGATGGTGTCCCACGCGTGCGAGAAACTGTCTTCATAGAGGTCCGCAAGGGTTCCCTCCGGCTTCCTCTTCTTCTCCTCCTCCTCCTGCTCCTTCCCCTTCTTCCTCTCCATCTCTTCCTCCCTCCCTCCCTGACCCCTTCTTCTTCCATACACTCTACTTCTAAATAGAAGAAAATGACAACAGAAGGGGAAGAAAGTGACTTTCATGATAGTAAATTTTTCAAATGGCTAGGTGTATATTGGGAATTATGCTATGCATCTTTGTGCCATGTGTATTTAATTACTGGAAATTAATTAAATGTCCTGGCTAGTTGCTGTGATTGGAGCTTTGGTTGGAGTTGTCAGTTTGCATTGATTTCTGAATTATGAGCATTTCAGGATAATTGTGGAGCAGGCTGACATGAGGACTGCTGGTCAGACTCCATACCCTTTTGGAATCATGGACTCTTCTTTGAGATAGACCTTGGCCTTGGCCCCTTTTTCTCTCCACCCACTTCACCAAAGTCAAGCTCACCCTGGGCTGGGTTGCATTCATCCATTTGGCCTTTTCTAGTTAGAGCTACTAACCCTTCTTTGGGGAGCAATGTGTCAAACATCTATGTTATTGAAATCAGAAATCATCGTATACATATTTCCAAAGTAGAACATTGAGACATGGTCATCAAATAGTCTGACTATATTATTTTCTCCCCAAAAAGACATGCAAAAAAGTGATAGAAATACTTAGAGTATGAACTTTGGTTCTAGGATACCCCCAAATTTACCTCCCCAAATGATCTAACATATTCAAAGGAAAAGTCATTAATAAGGAAAAGTCATTAATATTTCCTTATGATTTTTCTCTACGTTTCTATTTACTACGGATTACTTTTTGGAATTTAGAAGCATTCCTCTCCGATTAGTGAGCATAATACCATACTTAGTCTTTATCTGGCTTCCTTCCTGCTGCTGAGAGATCTGACTTCCAACCCCTTTATGTTCAGATTCTTAGTGCAAAACCATTTTGTTTTTTCCTTTCTTTTACCTTTTTTCCCCCTTGTATTAAGCCACACAAAAGAGTTGTGATCTGCTCTGGGGAAATAAACATGTTACGTGCTTGATGCACAAGCTTAAACTTTAATGGATTCTTTAAGAAAGACCAGTTCACAGCTAGAATTCTTTTTATCCCACAATGGTGACAGGGTAAGAGGAGCCTGGGATTCTCAATAGCAAAGAATAAGAAATACAGGAACTTTTTAAAAGGTAAGATGATGTACATGTTCTAAAAACATTTCATTTGCATTTAAAACACGTCCTTATAATCCACAAAGAATATCATTATTTTAAAAGATTTTAAGTCATTTTGCTGACATATTGGTGTTTTGACAAGTCACTGGCCATCCATTATTTAAAAGAGAATAGAATGGATTTAGGGGTAAAAATAGGTTTGAATGTATTTGACATAGTAAGAAATATTAGTTAGTTTCTTCTTTTGGCTTTCCATTGAATAATAGCAACACATTAGACTATTTTCATAGCTTGTTCATTTCAAAATTAGGATTTCTAGTGCTAAAGTCAAGAGATTTCCCCCTGGTTTGGATGGGAAAGTAGGATGTGCTGGTTAGTCTAAGCTAGTTTAAGTTTATCAGTATTCCCACCTGGAACTAGAGATATGTCCAGTATCTCTTTGTTTGTTTTTGTCATTGTTGTTTTGGTTTTTCTGTTTGTTTGATTTTTGTGAATGATACTGGGAATTGAACCCAGAGGCCTTCTGCTTTCAAGCCCCCATCGCTTTTTAATTTTTTTTTTGTTGTTGTTGTTTAGAAATGGTGGATAGAGGGTCTCACTATCCACCATTCTTATTAAATGTGTTATCTGGGCTGAGCATGGTGGAACATACCTGTAATTCCAGTACTTGGGAGGCTGAGACAGAAGGATTGCAGGTCAGCCTCAATAACTTGGCTAGGCCCTCAGCAATTTAGTGAGGCCCTCTTTCAAAATTAAAAAAAAAAAAACAAAATAGGGCTGGGCTTAAAACTCAGAGGTAAAATGCCCCTGGGTTCAATCTCCAGTACCATAATAAATACATAAATAAATAAGTAAGGAAATAGACAAATAATAAATAAATAAATATCTTATCTGGGAATGGAAAATGGACTGAAAAATTATAAGGAAAATTGAAGCCAGGTGGTAAGGAAAATTTAGGTAGAATGAATGCTGGCTCGGTCAACATTCTCATTGCTGTAATAAAAAACAACTGACCACACAATTTAGAGGAAGGAAGATTTATTTGCTCACCGTTTTTGGAGATTTGGGGGTACATAGCATGTGAGGCCCAGGTCTGTGGAGCTCAGGGCTTGATGTCAGGAAGCAGAGAGAGGGAGAGAGCAAGGGCTCTGCTGTCACAGGCTGGAAGTAAGAGAAAAGCCAGCAAGCAAGGGGATTTACAGTCCCTAAGACCAAACCCCACTGGCCGAAGTGACCACCCAGTAAATCCATTACAGTGGATTTATCCACTGATGACATTGCAACCCTCATGACTCAAATACATCAACTCTGAACATTAATACATGGGTTCTTCAGGGGACATTCTACATCTAACTCTACCAAATGCTGAAGAACATTAGAGTGTACTGGTAAGCTCAATAACCTAACTTTCATAAATTCTAGTCTCCCCGTGCAATGTGAGATGAAATGCTAAAGGACTGATGTTGCAAACCATATTTCCTGGTATGGGGAGAAAACAGGTCTGTAAAAAGAGGAAAGGTAAATAGATGAAATAGACATGCCTACAGGGGAAAGACCATTTTGCGTCCTCCCCAAAGCATTCACGTTTCCATTTTAATTTGTGATGGAGCCTGGAATGCACCTCTGCCCTTCCTGCAGGTTGTTTACTTAGAGAGTTCTTTAGTACCCTAATAAATTCCTGTTTTTACTCAAGTTTGTTTATGCCGGGGCTTAGAAAATTGCAAATCAAGGAGCTAAGTAATACTAACATGAAGCAAACTATAAAAACAAATAGGATGGGATTTCTGCCCATGAGCGCAAAGATCTAAAGGATGAGAAGAGACAGCTTGTCTACTTCAAACATTGCCCCTCCTCAGCCTTCCTCGTCTCTGTAGATATCATTGTTATCCACCCAGTTGCCCCAGCCAGAAATCTAATGGGTTCCCTCTATTCCCTCAGCTCTGCATCTCCATCTAATCCATCAGCAAGGCCTAGATCGCCCCACTTTTATCCCAGTCACCACCCCAGCATCGAGAATCATCTGCTTCTACCCAGATGCCTGCCCTGGCCTCTTAGAGGAACACACACTATGACCATTAGCAGCATTTCCAAAACATGTACATAAGAGAAAGAGATTTAAGGCACGTGGAGACTCATGCTTCGCTTTTAGTTTTTTTTTTTTTTTAATGGGGCATTCTCTAAGCTAGACCCCCAGCACTATTTTATTTTTAAATTTTAAAACAGGGTCACACTAAGTTGTTGAAGGCCTTGCTAAGTTGCTGAGGCTGGCCTCAAACCTGCGGTCCTCCTGTCTCAGACTCCCAAACACTGGGATTCCAGGCCATGCTACTTTTCAACTTAAACACTTGGGAGGTTCCTCATGCGACTGAGTTAGGCTGAGGTTTCTTGCACAGCCTGTGCTAAGGATGGGCTGAGGACTCAACAGCTTTCCTCTCTCACCCTCTCCTCCTTGGCTCACATCCTGAACTCACTGCTTTTGTTTTATCCTACTCTCTTTTTTTAACTTATACTTTTAACTTTTAACAGTGCATTGTAATTATGCATCATAGAGAGGTTCCATGTGATTCGAACACGCATGCGCACAGTTCTTGGTCCATTTCCTTTTACATCCTACTCCACTCCACTCTCCTCCTTCCCTGTGCTTCTTAGTGAGATTGGTACTGACACCTTCATATATTGCCCTAGTATTATGTGAACTGTTTCCTTCCTCAATCCTGTTTACTCCCTCCCCCAACTCTTTCCACTCTTCTACTGGTCTCTCTCCGCATTTTTCTAAAGTCCTTTTTGTTTCCTATTTTCTCTCTAGCTTCCGTATATGAGAGAAAACATACAACCCTTAATTCTCTGAGACTGGCTGCTCTCTCTCCATTCCCACTGCAGTGTTTATAACAAAACAGCCAGACAATCAAAAGTATGGTGAGGATGTAGAAAAATTGAAACCCTGAATAGTATTTTTATCTATAAGTAGGAATGAGCTACTGGTATACACTTCAACACAATGCTCAAAACACAATGGTAAATGAACAAATTACCATGTATGATTCTGTTTATGTCCAGAATAGGAAAATCTATAGAGACACAACGTAGATTAATAGCCACCCAGGGCTGGTGACAGTCAGGGGATGGGAGGGTAGTAGGGGTGACTGAAAGTGAGCATGGATTCTGAAACTCTATTATAGTGATGCTTAGACAGCTCTGTAAACATGCTGAAAGCTATTGGATCATATACTTTGAGACCCTCTCCTCCCTTGCTCACTTCCTGAACTCACCACTTTTATTTTATCCTACTCTCTCTTCTTTTATTTCATACTTTTATTAGTGCACTGCAATTATGCATTGCAGTGAGGTTCAATCTGATTCAAACATACATGTGCATAGCTCCTGGTGCATTTCCTTCTGCCTCCCACCCCACTCCCTCCTCCTCCAAACCGGGGTTCAGGTTAGTGAGATTGGTAGGAACACCTTCATGTATTGCCCTAGTATTACTTGAACTGTTTCCTTCCTATTGAGACAGAGAAACTATTAACCCTAAATTTAAAAAGGACAGACCAAGAGGTTATCCTTGAAGAAGCAGCCCATCCAGGTCAGCCTGGCTTCAGGCCTGTGTGTCAGTTGCAGTTTTCTTCAAACTGAGGAATCCAGCTCTCACTAATTTAATCTTACCTTCCTGAAAAGCAACCATGTAAAAGCATTTATCAGAGAGCTACTAGATAGTTTTTAAAATCGAAGTGCTGAGAAAGGATGCCTTAATAGACAAAAGAAATTGGTAAAAGCAGGGTGCCTAAGAAGTTTGACCACGTGACCAATTTCCCCTCTTTCTTTCTTTTTCTTTCTTTCTTTCTTTTTTTCTTCCTTTCTTTCTTTCTTCCTCTTTCTTTCTTTCTTTCTTTCTTCCTTCCTTTCTCTTTCTTTCTTTTTCTTTCTTTCTTTCTTTCTTTCTTTCTTTCTTCCTCTTTCTTTCTTTCTTTCTTTCTTTCTTTCTTTCTTTCTTTCTTTCTTTCCTTTCTCCAAGCTACACCCTCTCACCCCCATCCCTTTTCATTTTTATTTCAAAGCAGGGGCTTGCTAGTTGCTGAGGCCAGCCTCAAACCTACAATCCTCCTGTCTCAACCTCCCAAGGACTGGGATTACAGGTATGTACCACCACATCCAGCTGACCAATTTCTTTGAACCCAGGAACATTCTACCTCTGAGCTATACCCCCAGCCCTATTGTATTCCTTATTTTGAAACAGGGTCTCACTAAACTGTGGAGGGCCCCACAAGTTGCTGAGGCTGGCCACGAACCTGCCATCCTCCTGTCTCATCCTCCCAAGTACTGGGATTACAAGTGTTCACCATCACACCCAGCAACCAATTTCTTGTTAAATTAAAACCAACTCTTCATTTCTCCTCAGAAATATACAAATGCCCTCTGGGCCTTGTCTGGCCTTCTGTATCTACCTTTGTGATAAGGGGGTAAGGATCCAAATATTGTAATTCATCGGCTCCACAGGGAATAGGAGATGCGGTATTTACCAAAGGAAGGGACACTTAAGTAGCACCTTGAATATGTTCCGTCTCCTGTAGAGTCTCATCTTCCCCATCCAGGTCTCACTCCTTTGAGCCTTGGTGCGACCATGTTATAAGAAGACCCAGGTGGATCAACTACTGGGCTGAAATGGCTTAAACAATTTTCACACTGTTCCCATGGCATAGATATGTCCTGAGATCTGTGTTGAACATAAAAAACACTTACATATAGGCTGGGGCACTTTAATGCATTTTGGAAGTTTCTTTAATTATCAGCTTTATTAGATTAGACTTGGATAATAGATTACTATTGGATGATAGGTTACTAAAAGCGGCCACAGCTAAGGGGTGGTGGCATAGACCTCTAATCCCAGTACTTGGGAGGCTGAGACAGGAGGATGGCAGGTTCAAGGACAGCCTCAGCAACGTAGCAAAACTCTCAGCAACCTAGCGAGACCCTGTTTCAAAAACAAATAAAATAAAATAAAATCAGGCTGGGAGTGTAGCTCAGAGGTAGAATGCCCCTGGGTTCAATCCCCAGTACCAAAACAGACAAACGAATAAATAAATATATACATATATAAATACATAAATAAATACATAAATGTAATAAGAGTGCCTACAATTCCCAATGTCCTATTATCACTTGCAATCAAATTCATTAACCCCAGTGATGGCATTGTGTAAAAATCACCTTAGCAGAGAGAAATACTTGAAGCTAAGCCAGGGTAGAGAGAGCCGGGCAGCTTTGGCAACGGTCATATCCTGCAAACTGCGGAGCTTAGAGGAGCAAAGACACTTCAAAATTAAATAAAATAAATCATTTAAAAAGTCTGATCTCACTGCTCTATTTATTTTTCCAATCCTAAGACCAGACAGTGTTTAAATAAAAAGAACTAGTTGGTGAGATGTTGCCGCTTTCAGAATTCAGAATTTTAAAATGGAAAATAATTGCCATCCATTCTGCTGACCTTAAATACACATTTGAAATCATTTTATGTGTCAGATTGCTATCTCCACTCCCATGTAAATTGGAGCATGCTTGAAATACTTTAGAGGCGCTGCTGATAAAAAATAAAAATATTTATATCAATCAAATCATTACCCTTGACTTGGATTAGTTTTGTAAATGCTTGTTTGGGTTTGATGGTGCATTCTTTCACATAGCTCACACGCTGTCCTTCCTTTCTTGTCTTTAATTTCCCTGTCTCTTTTTCCCTTTCCTTCCTTCCTAATTAGTTTAAAGATATTTATGACCCGGGCGTGGTGGCGCACACTTGTAATCCCAGTACTTTGGGAGGCGGAGACTGGAGGATCCAGGTTCGCGGCCAGCCTCAGCGCTCTCTCTCTCTCTCTCTCTCTCTCTCTCTCTCCCCTATGTGAGGCTCTCCACAACTTCATGAGACCTGGTTTCAAAATAAAGTATAAAAAATAGGGCCGGGGGTGTAGCGCGGAGGTAGAACGCCCCTGCGTTCAATCCCCAGTACCGCAAAAAAAAAAAAGATATTTATGTATAAAACACTAAGATAGGCTTTGAAGATAAAATAGTGAGCAACATATCAAGAATCTCTGTCCCCATAAACTCCTAGTCTAGTTATAGAGAAGAAGGTAACAGTCAAATAATTAAATGCACACATGCAAATAATATTGTTTCTGGATTTTGTGTGACAATAGTATTTGTGTTACCTAATTTACACAGGGACAGGCTGTTGGAAGAAATGACATTTATGCTGTGACCTGAAGTAGGAAGAGAGGTTTAGGCACGTGTGTTGCCTCCATGTATGGAAGGAGGTGGAAGAGCATTGTAGACAGAAGGTACAGCGTGTGCAAAGGAGTTGGTGCTAAGAGATTTCTCTGCGGGCCTGGTTGAAGGGCAAGCTGGTTGGAGCTCGGAGCAGGAAGAGCCAAGTGGAGAGAGATGAGGTTGAGAGAGGTCATGAGAGCACTAGGAAGTGGTGGAGGATTTTCAACAGGGAAGGGAGAAGATCAGCCGTTCATTTGAAAAGATCTTTCCAACTACTTGATGAAGAATACACGGGGCAAACTCTGGAGGAGATGCAGAGAAACATTACTCTGGTGGCTGCAGCAACTGGCCAGGTGGGGACCTTGGCTTCATTGTGTTCATCTCCAGTCCAAGTCCCTGTGGTCACTTTGCTTAACTGTTTAGAACTTTGTTTTTCTTATCTGGGAAATGGGAATAAAAATGGTATTTCTTCGGTCAGGTATTTGTGTGGAGATTGAGATGTAAATTAAGGAGAGTTTGGTCATGATACATGGGACATTAAGGGTCAGCGCTGGGGTGATCCTGGAACAGGAGTAGCTCTGGGGGAAAACGTAACGTAGCAAGAGCTGTCATAACTCATAGCGTTCTAGTTGGTGTTGAAGTGTGAGTCTTCCATGTTCTAAGTGCTTGTCCTTCTCTGTAAACCAAAAACAGTTAAGGTGGTGCTGATTCATTTCAGATTCAGTGCTTCTTCTCCCCTGTTTACTCCATCAATTAAATAATCAATTAAAAATAAAAACTCCTGCTAGGTGTGGTGGTGCACCCCTGCAGTCCCTCTACTTGGGAGGCTGAGATTTGAGGATCGCAGGTTAGAGTCCAGCCTCAACAATGTAGTGAGACCCTGAGATACTTAGCAATATCTTATTTTAAAATAAAAAAATAAAATAAAATAGGGCTAGGGCTGTAGCTCGGAGTTAGAATGCCTCTGGGTTCAAAATCCAGTACTAAAAAATTTAAAAATCTATTCTCTGTGGATGATCTGAAAGTTAACTCAACAAAAATTGGATGGAAACAGAAATGAAATCTGTTTCCTACATTTTTGTTCTTTTCACTTTAGCATTCATTCATTCATTCATTCATTCATTTGGGGAACTATCGCTGTTGAAAACTTCTGTAATCTTACATATTTGCTGCTTACTTCTTTTGTCCATTGCTCAGCAGAGAGTGCAGATATCAACTCTAATCATAAATGTATTTAGTTTTGTAAGGTTTTACTTCATGAATTTTGGAGCTCTGCTTTTGGGTGAATATACATTTAAAATAATTATTTCACCAATGAATTTGCTCCCTTATCACTAAGAATGTCACTTTTTACCCCTGTTAATTCCTTATTTTGAAGTATACTTTGATGTTAATAGAGTAATTCCCATTCTTTGGATTAATAGATGCATAGTGTATATTTATATAGATATACATATATATATATATATATATTAAACTGATGTTTTTATATTTAAGTGAATTTCTTGTAGATAGCATATAATTGTATCTTGCTTATATTATTACATCTGACAGCCTAAGCCTTTAATTGGGAATATTTAGACTATACATATATTTAATATAATTATCAAATGGTTGAGTTTAAATCTATCCTGTATGTATTTGTTTTATAATTGACTCATTTCTGATGTTTCTGACTTCTTTTGAATAGTTTATTTTAAAATTTTATTTTATCAGCCAGGCGTGGTGGCGCACGCTTGTAATCTCAGTACTTGGGAGGCTGAGACCAGAGGACCACAGGTTCGCAGCCAGCCACAGCTACTTAGTGAGGCCCTCCTCAACTTAGTGAGACCCTGTTTCAAAATAAAAAATAAAAAATAGGGCTGGGGGTGTAGCTTGGAGGTAGAATGCCCCTGAGTTCAATCCCCAGTTCTGCAAAAAAAAATTATTTTATCTTGATCATGGGCTTAATAGATGTGCCTCTTTGTCATTGTTGTTGTTGTCATTGTGGTTAAAGATTTATTTCTCCAGGGAAAACTTGAATAGCAAACCTTTTTTTTTTTGGAAAGAAGCAGATTGTAAATATTTTAGCCTTTTGAAACAGATGGTCTCTGTCAGAACTACTCATATCTGCTATGGTAGCACAAAAGCAACCATAGATATGTACAAATGAATACATGCAGCTGTGCTCCAAATGAACTTTATTTACAAACACAAGTGCTGGGCCAAATTTGGTCCACAGGCTATAGCTTGCTGATCCCTGCTCTAAGGTTTATAATAAACATGTTTAACTTGTCATAACCCACTGTCAAAGTATATCATATAACTATATACAATGGAAGATCTTTAAAACAATAGATTTCTACTTCTTGCTCCTCTCTTTGTGCTATTGTTATTTTATATTTTATTTATATAATATTCTCTCTCTATATATATATATATATTCTGTAATATATATAGAATATAGAATATATATATATATAGAATATATATAGAATATAGAATATATATATATATATATATAGAATATATATAGAATATAATATTCATATATACTCCAGGAAATAATTTGAGGAACATTGGCCTTAGTTCTTCTTTTAAGATCTTGTAGAATTCATCTGGGAATCCTTTTGGTCCTGGACTCTTCTTTGTTGGAAGGCTCTTTATTGCTGCTTCTATCTCTCTGATTGTGACTGGTATGTTTAGATTTTCTATATCCTCTTGGTTTAATTTAGGTAGATTGTATATGTCTAGGAATTTGCCAGTTTCTTCTTGGCTTTCCAGTTTATTGGATTATTAAGTTTTTAAAATGATTTCTAGTGATCCTCTGCATTTCTGTGCTGTTTGTGGTGATATCTCCTTTTTCATCTCTTATTTTAGTAATGTGGGTCAGTTCTCTTCTTCTTTTGGTTAGAAGGCACATATAAATGGAAAGGCATTCCATGTCCATAGAGTAACAGAATTAATATTATCAAAATATCCACAGCACCAAAAGCAATCTATAGATTCTAAATAATATCTACCAAAATTCTTTTTTTTGTTTTTTTTTTTTTTTGCGGTACCGGGGATTGAACGCAGGTGCGTTCTACCTCCGCGCTACACCCCCAGCCCTATTTTTTTTTATGCTTTACTTTTGAAACCGGGTCTCATGAAGTTGCAGAGGGCCTCACTAGGGAGAGAGAGAGAGAGAGACAGGGAGAAAGAGAGAGAGAGAGAGAGAGAGAGGAGAGAGAGAGATAGATCGATCGATCGATTGATCGTGCGCGCGTGCATGCACGCTGAGGCTGGCCGCGAACCTGGATCCTCCGGTCTCCGCCTCCCAAAGTACTGGGATTACAAGCGTGCACCACCACGCCCAGCCCAAAATTCTAATTGTAGTTTTACAAAAATATAAAATAGTAATAACATATATAGAACCACAGAAAAATCTTGAATAGTAAAAGCAACGATGAGGAAGAAAAACAAATTTGGAGGTCTCATACTTCCTTATTTTCAAATATTACAAAGATACAGTAATTAAAGTAGTATGTGTCTAGGTCAACATTCTCAGTGCCATAATCCAGAAAGCCTGACCACACAACTTAGAGGAAGAAGGATTTATTTGCTCACAGTTTTTGGAGATTTCAGGGTTCAGTCCATGTGAGGCAGGGATTTGTGGAGCTTAGAGCATGGCAGTGGAAAGCAGAGAGAGGGAGACAGCAAGGGCTCTGCTCTTACATCATGGAGGTCAGAATCAGAGAACAATCAAGCAAGGAGATTCCAAGACAAAAGTAATCCCTAAGGCCACAGCCCCAGGGACCCACCTTCTCCAGCCACACCACACCTCTCTAGGTTACCACCCAGTAAATCCATCACAATGGATTTATCCACTGATGAGATTAAAACCCTCATGACTGAAATCATATCAAATGTGAACATTAATAAATGAGCTCTTCAGGGGACATCCTATATCTCACCATAATAGTATGGCATTGGCAAAAAAGACACAAAGACCAATGTAATAAAATAGAGCCCAGAATTAAACTCACACACTTACATTCAACTGATCTTCATCCAAGGTGCCAAGAATACACACTGGGGAAAGGATACTCTCTTCAATAAATGATCTCAGAAAAACTGGTTGTCCACATGCGCAAGAATGAACCTGACTCTTATCGTGCATGGTACATAAAAATAAACCCAAGGATTAAAGGCTTAAACCTAAGGCTCAAAACTGTAAAACTCTTAGAAGAAAACCGAGAGAAAAGCTTTATGACATTGGTCTTGACAGAGATTTCCTGGACATGACATGAAATGCACAAGCAAGAAAAGCAGACATGATAAATAGACCTATATAAAGTTAAAAAGCCTCTGTACGGTAAAGGAAATAGTTCTTAGAGTGTAAAAGCAACCTGTGGAAGGGGTGAAAATATTTGCAAACCACATCTGGTAATGGATTCATATCCAGAAGTTATAAGGAAGGCCTACAATGCACTAGTTTAAAAAGTACTCATTTAAATATTGGATGAAAGGCTTGAAAAGAGATCTCTTCTATGTTTTTAAATGGTAGATAGAAATATTCCAGCCAAAGGTCAAGTACAATCGCTTTTATTCTATTTCATCTAGAAATAGAAGTGATGTCACTTTTTACCAGAGATTTGAGTGATGATGCAGTTTATATTTTAACTTAAATACAACCAGGGTTTTTTTTTTTTTTTGCTTTGAATTTCCCCAATGCCTTCAATAGTTGCTAATACCAACAATGTCATTAAAATTATTTTCTGAGTAGTTTAAGCTTCTAATACTATCCAATAACAACAATTTGATATTGACATGACATTCTCCCAATGACTTGAGAATTCTAAAAGTTTTAAACATCATAAGCAAAATGGTGTTATTCCGGTGAAAAAAAATATCCCATAAAAATTTCGAAATAGAATGCTACTAAGTGTTTAAAAAGTTAATGTGCGGGACAAAATAGATAAAAGAGATACCTGAGGAACCATTAAATCTACTTAGAAGACATTAAGTTATTTACAAAGCACTTTATTAACAGCACTTTCTCCTTGATGTTTAATAACCCAGTCCCTTAAATATTGTATATCACTAGAATTAATGTCAATGAAAATAGTGCATAGTGCACCATCTTTCTTTGTTTTTATTTTATTCTATTTCCCTAAATCCTTGAAGTAGGCTCAATGTCCTTGGTTGTAGCAAGGCCAGAGAGAGCAATTTTAATAGTACGCTTGTAAAATAACAACAGTCAATTCAGGGGATTCTATATTTAAATTCATTACCTATCAGTTGAAAGTCCCAAGTACCTTGGGTCTGTCCCTGTGACTCTGCAAGTCAAACGTTTACATAACTCCGATTTAAATGAGCTATGGATGGGTTCTCAGAAAGCTCTAGAGTAAACTGGAAGTGTAATCCCAGTACTTGGGAGGCTGAGACAGGAGGATCGCAGGTTTGAGGCTGTCTCAGATATTTAGCAAGACCTTCAGCAGCTTAGCAAGAACCTGTTTCAAAATTAAAAATAAAAGGGGCTAGGGGTATAGATCGGAGGTAGAATGGTCCTAGTAAGAAGAAGGAGGAGGAGGAGGACGACGAGGA
>PVJS01003991.1:0-71824 GCA_004027185.1 Glis glis
TACTTAGTGAGGCCCTCTGCAACTTCGTGAGACCCGGTCTCAAAATAAAGTATAAAAAATAGGGCCGGGGGCGTAGCGCGGAGGTAGAACGCCCCTGCGTTCAATCCCTGGTACCGCAAAAAAAAAAAAAATATATATAGCTTTTGCTGTGTGCCAGATATCATCTCAGGCAATTTATAAGCATTATAACATTTAGTGCTCATCACACTATGGAGAAGGCAGTATTTGTTGTCCCAGTTTTACAGAAGAGCTAACTGAAGCACAGAAAGTTTAGGAATTTGACCCAGGTCACCTAGCTAATAAGTGACAGGTTCAGGGTTTGCACTCAGGCAGTCTGGCTCAAGAATTCATGCTCTTCACTTCTATGCTGATACGCAAAGTAACTTCTATTAACTCTATTGCTAGGAATTTAGGATAATTTTGGATCATTAAACTTTCTAGTTAACCAATTCTGGTTTTGACTGCTGTTGCAGAAATACTATTAGTGTGCCTTCTCAGCTGAATCGTTTCTTGTAATTTTCAGGGTATCATTGTAAGGAGCAATATTCATTATGAAGCCACCCCCTCACCTAATATATAACTATCTATTGTGCATGTGCTGTATTAGATGTTGGGAGTACAAGGATGAATAAAAGAAACTTCTGGCATCAAAGTGCAGAGGTCTAGTGAGGATGGACAGAAAATGAAAGACTCAGAGACTGAGTGGGATTAAGCATTCTGATCCTTCAAGATACTTCATTGAATAGATTTTTGTTTTATTGTATACCACTTGAAAGTCAAATATCATGTAAACAAAGGTCTGATGTTTGTTTATTATTTTGTTTGTTGCAAGAGATCGCTTGAGACTGGAGGCCTATAAGGGAACTTTGTTTGTTTGTTTTTTTTATAAGGGAACTTTGAATGTGGAGGGTCGTGTGCCAACTTACAGTCTATTTGCTTGCCTATTTTCTCATACTGTTTGAAGGTGGGAATTGCCCCAATACCTGGAACAATGACTGCCTCACAGACAGATTGCAGAGTTACTTGTTTAAATAGAGAGATTTCATAAGAACAAAGTTCGAATTAAGATCTGTAGTCATTATGAAATAAAAGGTATCTTTTCTAAACATTCTTTATACAAAGAGGTATATGCATATGCAATCTACATATAACATACAGTTCTGAAGTTTCAGATGGCAACTCTTCAGGAAAAACTCTTGTTCAGTAGTGCTCAGTGTCTGTTTTGGTCCTAACACTTCTTCTTCCTCTCCCTCTTCCTCCTCCTCTTATTCATCTCCTTCTCCTCCTCCTCTTCCTCTGCATTTACATTTCAGAGTAAGTAGTGGTTCCCAGAAAACTGATATGTTCCATATATAAAGTATGACTTTTAATAGGACCCTCATACTCAAAATATATTTGACTTTAAAGTACAATATAAGTGAATTTAATTGAATCTAACATTGTATTGAATTAGGATGTATCAAGATCTCTCAGTGTCTCAGGTCATCATTTTATCCTAATTAAGTGCAACAAATGAACATATAGAGTAAATATAACCTGTTCTATTTTTAGGATAGAACCCTAACTCTGTATTAACTATAATTATTGAAAGGATCATATGAATGGGAGTTACTTCTCATCAAAACTTCCTTTCTTCCTTCCTTCCTTCCTTCCTTCCTTCCTTCCTTCCTTCCTTCTTTCTTCCTTTTTTCCTTTCTTTTTGGTACAGGGGATTGAACCCAGGGGCATTCTACTTTTGAGCTACACTCTCAGCCCTTTATATTTTTTATTTCAAAACAGAGTCTCGCTAAGTTGCTGAGGTTGGCCTCGCTAAGTTGCTGAGGCTGGCTTTGAACCTCAATCCTTCTGTCTCAGCCTCCCAAGTGCTGGGATTACAGCCATGCACCACTACATCTGGCTCATGGTTACATTTCTGATAACAAACTATTTGCATGTTCTCTACTTCACACACACACAAAAAGACCGTGAAAACAACACATTGCAGACACTGAAGGAATTAACTTAGCAGAAGAAAACAACCTTACTTTGTCTCTATGACCTAAGTAAACCAAATACAAAGGCAGGAAGTTTATATGGCATGTGCATATGTCTTTATTTTCACCTTTTGTGTGTTTGCTTGAATGATCTGAAGGCATTTTAAAAGTGTCCAATAGGAGTCAGGAGGGTCTGTCTTATCCGTCTACAAAAGAGAAGAAATCCTACCACTGGATCAAAACTACTTCAGAGCCGCAGTGTGGAGGAGCTGTTTCCAGGATATGTAATGATTGATTTGAAATAGCATGATGTGGGAGATGCCACTAAGAATCTTAAAGATGACAGAGTGTTTTCCAAGCTTCATGAAATATGCCGAGTTCCGCTGTCAAGGATGGCTGGAAGTCTACTCCCAGGAGCTCCGGCCTCTGCTGAGGATGCATCTGCTTCTTGACGGGTTTTCAGTAGCTGCCTGGCAAGGCAGGGTGACACTGGAGACAAAGAAACAAAGTGACTATTGTGTGTGTACCGCGCTTGTTAGCTAGACATCATCACGTCACCCCAATCAGAATGCTCTTTAGAGCTGAGTAGGATTTAATTTTATTTCAATATACCTAGATTGGCTATATCCTTTCATTGTGTTTGAAATGATTAATAGCCAGCAGCAAGGCCTGGGGAAGGGAGGACAAAGACGACGGCCGAACATCATTATTGACTTGGAATGGTACAGATATATTTTCATTATAATTGCCCATAAAATAAATTTCCTAACCAAAACAATTTCCTCTCTGTCTATGTACTCCCCTGGAACTAGTTCATTGAAAGTTCCTTCTCCTTTTGCTGTTGACTCAAGAGACGTCTCCATATTAAACCTCCTGACCCCCAAGGTCTTCTTTGCCTGGTTTCAGTTCTCCTGTTTCTAGCTTTTTTCTTTCCTTTCCCATGGAAGTGGCACATGGGACCCTTGCATTTGGACACATTCCCATGTGAGACTTTGCTTTCACTTCCCATCCAAGCCCCAAATGCCCGGCTTCTCCTCCCCCAGAATGGGAGTTCACACAATAGGAACCTAGGACATTTTTATTATTGACTGAAGACATTAAGTTCATAAAGTCAGTGACTCCGCTTATTTCTAGTGCATACAACATGAGTCACTTCCCCTGTGATAATACTCAGATCTCTCACGTAGCTGCATTAGTGGTTACAGTCCAGTCATTGACCAGAATCAAAACCCTAAAGTGACAAAGATGAAGATCTGACGTGAAGAAAGGAAGGAAACAATGCATTTTTGAGTGACAGAGTTACCCATTACGACCAAGCTAAAGCCTTACCACTCAAAGGGTGGTCCTCAGGCGGGGGCTGTAGCTCAGTGATAGAGTTTGTTCAAAATGTGTGACATCCTGGGTTCAATCCCCAGTGCTGGGAGGAAAAGAATAGCTGTGCATTCAAAGTGTGGTCCAGCATCAGCTCACCTGAGAGCTTGTTAGAGATGCACAATCTTGGGCCACACCCTGGCCTACTTATCAGAAACATATCAGATCCTAAGGTGATTATGATGTAATCAGAATGTGAGAATCATCAGGGTGGACCATTTTTGAAAACTGTTTTCCTTTAAGCCTCATAGATATTTTATGTGGTTGCCATTATTAGTACTGTTTTATAATTATGGGTTGTTAGAACTGGTGAGGTTAAATAATTTACTCCATCACAGAGGCTAAGCCCTTTTCTCTGTATCACTGTCCCTTTCTGTATGATGTTATAACAACCGTGATGACCAGGCCACAACACAGGGCTTTCTTAACCCAGACATCACTTGACACCTAGGTATCTACCAACTACTATGAAGGAAAAGAAACTTTTGTCAATGACTTTCATAGCCCAGTATAGTCAGAATGAAATAGTTTCACTAATTTTAGTCATACCTTTATTTTGAACCAAATGGTATTAACTCCTTTAATTTGCAACCCAATATAGTCACAAGATCTGAACAACCTTTAGCTACTGTCTCCAGTCTCCACAAGCCAAATTCAGCCTCAGATGTTGACATTTTGCCTTGATGGTAAATGTTCCAAAAAAGTGCTACTGAATCTAAAAGCAATTCTAAAAGTGAAATTGTGTAAAACAACAAACAAACCAAAAGCAAAACAAAACAAACAAAAACATTGGTAGCACTTTGGAATTCCTGTATAGTCTCCTATGATATAAACAGTCATTTTTGTTTTCAAGTTCTGGCAGGGGTGTTGATATCGTATAAAAACACATTTCTAAAAAGTAGCTTATTATTTTTTTATCAGGGAGAGATGGAGGGAGGGAAAGTAAGGACGGACCAGGAATGGAATGGAATAGTAGAGGTTAATGTTTCTTTTGACAAGTCCTGTGGGAAAGTCACTGTAGGAAATGAAGCAAATGCCACTACCCAACAGAGAGGAAGTTTAACAAGGCACCCCAGATCAACAAATGGCGACTGGTCAGAATGTTCCAGTTGAAGAAAATTAATCAGCACATTGGGGCTGAACTGACGGTGTGTTATGTAGACTGTCAAAATGACTGAGAGTGTGCGCTTTCAGAACTCTTGAAACCCAGAAACTGGGCACCCAGGGGGAAATTGTTGTAGACCTGCGATGTGTCTGATTTCTATAGCAAAATATCTTTGATCAATATTGACACATTTTAAACTATATAGCAGATTAGAAGAATAAAGCAGGAGGATTACTGGAGTCAAACTAAATTTCACCTTCCTAAATGTTCAGAATAGATAGGAATTCTTTGTAAGTTGGTTCAAGAGTTCAGCTTTCTAATGGAAACGAATGTCTGAGATTTGAAGGCCAGTGCCCTTCAACTCTGGTGCCATTCAATGACTTCAAGCCATTTGCAAAGAGTTCTGAAACACAAAAGAGTTCTCTTGGACACTGATCCCCAAGTTCTGATTTGATTCCTTTGAGGTGGAGCCACTGATTTCAAAAACTCCAGATGATTCTAATGTGCAACCAGCATTGAGAGTTCTTGTCCTAGGTGATGCTAAAATAAGGGGAAAGTGGCTGATATGACGGTGAAAGAAAATCATGAGAACCAACAATATTTTAGGTAATAGCTGTAGCATCTTTGAAGGCAAAGCTAACAAAAGGCCGTGGAATTGTTAAGCATGGATATTTGGAGGTCTCTACTCTTCCTGCACCTCTGTTGTACTGAATATTTTCAATCAATCACTGAAAGTGATATGGAGGACTTTTTTTTGCTTTAGGTTTTTCCATTACAAAGATGCTATAGTGAGTACGTGTGTGTGTGTGTGTGTGTGTGTGTGTGTGAATGTTTATATGATAAATTCCTAGAAATAGAATTATGTGGTCAAAATTTTTATATATTTTAAGTGCTGACTTTTATTTATTGTCAACTCCCCATCTAAGAGATTATAATAGTTCATAGCCACATAGCATCTATTTCAATCTGTCTCTAATAGTAAGAGTGGGTTCAATAGATAAGGGAGACAGGGAATAGCCAAGAGTAGAAGATCTAAGAAACATGAAGGTTTATTTTTTATTTATTTTTATTTTTTATTTTAATATACTTTTATTGGTACATTATAGTCTCACATCATAATGTAAATCATGTTGACAGTGACATACATGCATGCAATAGTTTACAAAAAAGGTAGAGGGAAGAATTGAGTTGATATAGGATGATATTTGGGTAGGGCTAAAGGATGGTTTGAAACTTGTCATCATAAATTTTCAAATTTATTTTAAGTAACAGTTGGCTGCTTCGTTTAAGGAGAAAAAATTAAATTATCTTTTTTGACATTATATGGGATCTTTCATTATATTTTTCTACAGCCTTGTAAAGGCAAACTATAGTAGTGATTATATTTATAAGCATATTCCATAGAAAGACATGCATACAGGAGGCTTATGCAAGAAAGTTCATTGTGACAATGTTTGTAATAGTGAAAATTTGAAAACACTATTAGAGTCACTGATGCTGAAGAGTAAATAAAAATATTGTGACAAAATTACTTAATAGAATACAATTACATGTAAACATTTACCAAATTACTGTCTTCCTATATGTAATTTCATCTTGCTATAAAATGGCAGTACTCATCATAAGCATTTTCATAGTACTGTATAATTATAAATGTTAATTTAAAGGCAGCTTAATATTCAAGCATATTTACATACCTGAAATGATGAGATTTTTTTCATTTTTATTTGGTTAATAAGGTGAGCTTTATTCTTTAGTGATTAGTTTTTTGAATGTTAAACCAACCTTGCATGCCTGGTATAGACTCCACAAATTTATTTTAAACATAATTGCTCCATTTGATTTGCTAAAATTTTGTGTGTGTATACATACATACATACATACATACATGTATATTTATAATAAATATTAGTCTGTCATTTTCTTTTCTTGTAATCTTTGTCTGGTTTTGATATCAGGGTAATAATGGCCTTGTAGAATGAATTATTATTGTTGCCTCTTCCATTTTCTGAAAGAAGTTTTGTAGAATGGGTGTAATTTCTTCTG
Source organism: Glis glis (assembly GCA_004027185.1). Taxonomy (NCBI): domain Eukaryota; kingdom Metazoa; phylum Chordata; class Mammalia; order Rodentia; family Gliridae; genus Glis; species Glis glis. Next base: position 6,496 of record PVJS01003991.1, read on the forward strand.
TAAATGGTTACTAGAATTCACCAGTAAAGCTATGTGGCCCTAGAATTTTCTTTAAGGGGTAGTTTTCAATTACAAAGTCAGATGGATACTCCTTTGTGTGTGTGTGTAAATATTGAGGCTATCCATATGTTCTTAAACATGCTTTGTTTTTGTGTGTGTGTGTGTGTCTTTCAAGGAATTTGTCTTGTATCTAAGTTGTCAAACTTTTTGAAATGAATTTGTTTATAATATTCCATCATGCCCTTTTAATGTCTGTCACTTCTGTAGTGAGATCACTTCTTTCCTTGCTAATATTAGTATAGTTGGTCCTCCACATCCACCGGTTCCACATATACAAATTTAACCAGCCTTGGATCAAAACTATTTAAAAAAATTCCAGACGTTTTCAAAAAGAAAATTTGAATTTGTCACATGACAAGCACTACCCTGAATCTGTGTGAATGAAGTGATGTGTGGACATGCCCTGCGTCAGTCTCCTGCTGTGTCATACACCCTTAGTCTCTCTCCAGCACTCGCTGTTTGAGCACTGCTCACCTTGACTTTCAGTCATGTATTTCGTAGTTAGGCCTCTCATGATTGCATCTTTACTAAACATGTCAGACTCTTATTTTTCCTTTCATTGTTCCTGAAATAATATAACAATTATTTACATAGCATTTACATTGTCAACTCCCCATTAAAGGTATTATAAGTAATCTAGAGATTATTTAAAGTATATGAGAGGGTGTATATATTACATTCAAATACTATATTATTTTGTATAAGATACTTGAGAAACCAAGGGTTTGGGTAGATATGCATATGTGAGTGGCCTTGGAACAAATCCATCCTACATATCAAGGGATGACTCATGTTTGTCCTCTCTTTTCTTTTTGAGATTAATCAGGCTAGAGATTTATCAATTTTACTGATCTTCTCAACACACCAACTGTTGTCATTCTCTATTATTTCTGTTTATTTTGTAATGTCCGCTCATATTTATTCCTTTTTCTCTTCTTAAAGTTTAGTTTGTCCTCTTTTTAGTTTCTAAAGTAATTTATTTGAGCCCTTCCTTTTCTGATATAGGTATTTTGGGTTATAAATGTCTCTCAAATTCTTGCTTTAGAAACATCCCACAAATTTTGATATTTTTTACTTTCACTTACTTCAGAGTAATATCTAATTATCTCTTTGATATCTTCCTTGATGCATGGTCTAAGTAGAAATATAGTTTTTAGTTTTTATAATATCTAGGAACTTTCTATATCTTCCTCTTATTGGTTTCTAATTTAATTTTATTGTGGTCAGAAAATACAATCTTTATTATTTGAAGTGTTTATAGTTGTTTAAACTTGTGTTACAGAATATCATCTATCGTGGTAAATTTTCCATATTCACTTAAAAAGAATGTGTATTATACACCTATAGGATGGAGTGTCCTATAAATAAATTCCAGTTAGGTTTAGTTGGTAGATAATGTTGTTTGAGTCTATATCTTTAATGATTTTCTATTTGTTCTATCAATGTTTGAGAGAGTGTTGAAATGTCATTATAATTATAGAACTGTCAACTTTTCTTCATAGCTCTATGTTTTTACTTCCTATATTTTGAATCTCTGTTGTTAGGGACATAGACATTTAGGATTTTCATATTTTCTTAATGAATTGATGTCTTTGTTATTTGAAATGACCTCTTTATCTGTTAAGATTCTTCTCTCTGAAATTTACTTTTTATGGTGTCATTATGGCTTTTGATCATAGTATGGAATGACTTTTTCTTTCAGTTTTACTTTTTTGTGTGTTGTTATATTTAAAGTATGTTTCTTATAGGTAGTATATAATTGGGTCTTGTTTTTTAATCCAAATGGATGATTTCTGGTGTTTTATTGTGTGTGTGTGTGTGTGTGTGCACGCACACATTTAGAGGTTGCTTTTGACCTTTAATTATGCATCTTTAACTTATCACAGTCAGCCATCAAGTGATACTTCATATAATATCTTATAATTTGTATACTTCTATTCTCCTCATCTACCCTTTGGGCTACTGTGGTTCTGTGCTTTAACTCACTGTATTGTTATTATTTTTGCTTTAAACTGTCTCTCATCTTTTCAAGAGATTCAAACTATGTATATTAACCCTCACATTTACCATTTTCAGCCTTACTTTGAAATAATTATTGTACATATGACTGCAGTTGTCTGTATCTTAAAACTTGAGGTTTCCAGAGGATCCGGGTTCGCGGCCAGCCTCAGCTCTCTCTCTCTCTCTCTCTCTCTCTCTCTCTCTCTTTCTCTCTCTCTCCTTAGTGAGGTGTTCCGCAACTCCGTGAGACCCGGTTTCAAAATAAAGTATAAAAAATAGGGCCAGGGATGTAACATGGAGGTAGAATGCCCCTGGTTCAATCCCCGGTACCACAAAAAAAAAAAAAAAAAGCAAAACTTGAGGTCTCTAAGATGAGGGAATTCTTTTTTACTTGTATCTTTCTATTAGCCAATGTAGGCACCAAATACATATTTGTTAAAATTTATACATGCATTTTTGTAAGTCATACTTTTATAGTGTGATTTATAAAAGGGACAGGACATATACCCCCAAGTAACTAAAAACTTATCCAATTCCTAGTATTTTATATCTTGATTTTGAGAAAATTACTACTTTTCTTCTACTTGCAGATCTCTTATATTCCTTTTGAAATGTTTACAGGTCCAAACTCAATAAGTCCAGGCTTTTCTTTCTAAAGATATCTCTCTTTTGTGGTCCCCAGTTACTTTCTGGGTTCTGAGTCACCTTTCTGGATATCCCCTACTCTTAACTCAGCAACAGTTTAGAAACTGTCTTACTTTCCCCTACTTCTTTATAGGATATTGATTCCCAGTTTTCTTATTCTCTCCTGGCAGGACACTGATTGAACACACTGTGAGTTGGACTGCCCATTCATGAGGCAATTCCTCCCACCACCCCCAGCCACCGCCTCATCCATCTCCCACAAGTGTCTGCACAGGACATTTCATGAGTGAGGCGGAGTGCCCTGTTGCTTACAGCCTCCGCAGTCAGACTGCCTGGGTCCAGTCCTGACGTGGCTGCTTACCAGTCCCATGCTGGGGCAAGTCATTCGAGCTGTAACAGGGATATAATGCTCCACCCCTTAAGGAGTTTTGAAGAAAAATAAAAGAGGATAGCGTGTGCCAAGTGTAGAGTGCCTCACACAATGTCAGAGCCCAATAGTTATTAGATTAGTGATTGTTAATATTACTTACTATAATAAACTTAACATATAAGTTCTTACTTTGCTACATTTGAACATATCTTTTTCTTTTTTCTAATAGATAAATATTCATTCTCAAACACCCCATATGTATTTGTACAAATGATAAATTTGTAAAAAAGTTGACGTTTTCTAAAATGCATTACTGAATATATTAAATTAGCATACTGTTTCAGCAGGAGAGAGCCCTCTAGCTAAATTATTTTCAATATTTTGCTATAATACAATGCAGAATAAAATATTTTAGAGTGCAGAACCTCAGATAACTCTCTTGTTCTTTGCCTTATTGTCATATGGTATGATAATTTTACTGTGCAATAGTCCTGAATTTAAAGCTTTTGTGCATGATTACATTGTTCACATATAACTTTATCATGTAGTTGTTAATATTTATGTCATATAATGACACATTTCTTATGAAATATAAAACAAAACTGTAAAATGCCACTTTTTCCAACAAATAATATGTAACTTGACTCCCATGGTGAACATATAGCGTATGTATTGAGTATTTAATACATAACATGATAAAAGTTGTGTAAGTTCAGAAGTACTAAGAGGCTCCACACTTGCTCCTGTATTAAATATCTGCTGAATTCCATAGCCTGCCAGAGCATTGCTAATATAATCATACTCTAAAATGGAAGCAAGCTTAGCAAGATATTGTTATTTACCATGAAAAGGTGCAACACCTCAGTCCAATACCTTGGGTATTGAGAAACCCCTTCAGTGTTTTCCTTATAGAACGAGGTGTGTTTCCAGTCTCTGTGCAGCATCACAGAACTCATAATCTCCCTAGCAATTACTTCTTTAAATTAGGTCAAAGATCCCTTAACATCAATCCTGCCTTGCTTCCCAAAAGCCAAATATCTATATTCCTTTCAAAGAATTTCTTCCCCCATTTTTGTTTCTGTGTATTAGAAAGCTACCTGGTTAGTTATATAAGAACTTTTCAAAGGGATGAGGGACACATATGTGAAATGTCATACATAATACTGGCCAAATCATCACACACAGTCATATTTTTCTCTGTTAAGGTCATGTACTCAGATGCCAGCATTTAAGTTATATCTTGTTGGTCTACAAGTACTATTCTAGAAGACTAGATCATTGAGGCACAAGGCATTAAACCAAATGCAGAGTCAGGTGCAGTGGTGCACACCAATAATGGCAGCTATTCAGGAGGCTGAGCCAGGAGGATCACAAGTTTGAGGCCAGCCTGGGCAATTTAGCCAGACCCTGTCTCAAAATAATGAAGGAAACAGTTCAAATAATGCTATGTACATATACAAAATTATCATGCTAATCTCAATAACATGTATAGGAGAGGGAGGGAGTAGGGTGGGATCTGAGAGGAAACACACCATGTACTATGTGCATGCATGTTTCTATCACTCTGAACCTCATTATGATGCACAGTTACAATGCACTAATAAAATATATTGAAATAATGTTTAAAAGGGCCAAGGATGTAGCTAATGGTAGACCATCGGGGGTTCAATCTCTAGTACTGCAATAACAAACAAACAAACAAATAAAAAAAATGCAGGAGGCAAGGGCTTGCAGGTCCCATTTACCAACTGTCTTACAAATAAAATTTTACCAGAACATAGCCATGCTCATTTGTTTATGAATTGCCTGTGGCAATTCATAACAACAGAGCTTAGAAGCTGCCATGAAGATGGTATTGCCAGTAAAGTCTAGAGTGTTTACTATCCAGCCCTTTAGAGGAAGTTGGCTGACCCCTAGCCCAAGGAAATGGTATGGTCTAACTAGGGAGATAAAGAGCTACTTAATTTGTTTTGGATGTTAAACATAACACACATTGTCCATCCTGTATGGATTCATTGATGCTCTGCAGTGTAGTTTGGCCAGCCTCTGCCTGGTAAGTTTTCTCAATTCCCAGACTCTCTGGCCCTTCTTGCCAAAGGCCTCTTGCTACCCCAGGCTTGGCTCTCCAGCCACTGTTCTGTTTGGGGGAGTTTCAGAAGTCAACTGCTGGATTGATGATATTCTCATCCCTATTTTGTACTATGTCTCAATTAATCCTGGCTGGTAAACTGTTTTCTTACTCTCTGTAAAGGATTTTTTCTAAAATTATAAACATTGTCTAAAAACATCCAATATTTAGTTTGATAACTCATTATTAACTCAATCTTTCATGCCAGATGTGCACTAATTATCTCTCTCTTAAAATTCCCTTAAAATTTTCTTTTAGATTTTTGATTCATAAACTTCCCTTAATCTCCCATGATAATTGCACCTCTCATGAATAATGATTTGAGAATCTTTAGAGCCAAAGATGTTTAGTTGTTGCAATGTAGTTTTATTCTGATATGTTTAGGTAAAAATTCCCAACAAATGTCACAAGTGAATATTTGACATTTCATAATGCATATTTTCTTACCCCGTATCACTTCTCTTCTGCTGTTCAATAAGGAAAGGTGTACTATGTCCTGAAATTACAACAGGGTCCCGGGAATAGGAACACTTGGATAGAGTCCTGCTACCCTTGAACCCAAAGGGTCCTGTAGATACAGGGCTACTGGCTATGTGTCTCATGTTCAAGTTCTTCAAGTTTCAAAAGTTGTAATCCCTACAACTCATTTTACCTTCAGAGGTAAGAAATTGTCTATAGGCTAACAATCTAGGTACTTCTGTTTTCTTTTTTCTTAGAATGCTGATTATTTGATTTGATCAAGTTGCTTTTCTCTTTTTCACTTAGTTTCTTGAGGAGGAGCCAGGCCATATGACTCAATGTTTAATGGTTGGCCTATAGTCACACTGTCCTGAGTGGGGAGAATTGCCTGTCCCCAAAAATGTAAGCAGATGCTTTCTATACACAAATGCTCACTGATAGGCAGTTTGGAATTAAGGACTTATTAGCTGTGGCCTAGTATATTTCTGCTGTAATATTCCTCAATTCTGCAATATATATTTTTTTCAAAATAGGAAAGTCGAGCTGTGAATTTCTGTGAATTTTCCATCAACTATAAAATAAGAAGTAGTGTGATAAGCTGTCAATGAATACAATAGGTAGTGTTATGAACATAAGATACACCAAATGCGTAGAGGATTTTTTAACTCAAGATGTTTAACAAGAATAAATGAGTCTTGCCCAGAGCACCTTCTGGGTTCTCATTGATATTTTTCTCTCCCTTCTTTGTTCCTTCCCTCCATGATAATTTAACATGTGCTTACTTGAGAACCTCTAAAAAAAAAAAATAGTCGATCACTCACATTTATGACACATAATCTAACAAGAATTTTTGTGTGTGTGTGGTACTGGGGATGGAACCCAGGGGCATTCTACCTCCAAGCTACACCCCCAGCCCTATTTTATTTTTTATTTGGAAACAGGATTCCTTTGTTTTGGAGGGCCTCATTAAGTTGCTGAGGCTGGCCAAGAACCTGCGATCCTCCTGTCTCAGCCTCCCAAGTACTGGGATTACAAGCATGTACCACCACACCTGGCTAACAAGCACTTGTGATGTTTTGAAATCCCTAAATTGTTATTTGCCTTTTTACCTTTATCTGCATTTTCTGATCCCTATAGATTCTGTATTCTATGTTCCATCTTAGGCATTTCAGAATATAGATGCCATGGAGACATATGGTGACACTAAAGTTAATGACATTGCAAAATTCTGATAGTGATAAAATGATAAAGTTATGATCCACTAAACCTTGTATGCAACAAAGGTCACAGAAACGTCTGCCTTGCTCAGAGGGCTGGTGTACTCTGCAGTGTAGTTCTAGACCAGATTCATTTTACATGAGGAGTGTATAAAAGCTTCAAACTAAATATATATATTGTTTCTATAAGAAGTCACTGATCTTTCTTTAAGCTCAGTGTATAATCTTGAAATATTACTGTTGAATAATAAATTTGGGAATCAAAAACCTCTTTTTATTAATCCTATACAATGCCACATAAAGAACATATCTAAATTAAATATTGGAGAATTAAGTCAAAAGTTCAAAAGTAAATTAATCGGTAACAAAAGGGACAGTAATCTTCTTCCAGTGTCTTAAAAATTTTAGGAAATTACTAGTCAAGAATCTTGGTTCTGCTCCGTGTTCTTGGTGGTGCTGTGCTCATCTCTCCTAGAGTGTGTTTTATCTATTTACCGTGAGACTGGATCAAAAGACCAAGAACAGAGCTATCTAGGAATCTGATTTTACTTCAGTGAAACATTTTGTCTTGACTCGTCTTAGTATCTATAATCAGTGTTGTGAATGTAAGTGGAGTAAAGGCAGAATTTGTATGAAGGAAGTAGTTTGTGAAGCTCAAGTTTTCTCAGCAATCTGGTGAGTGCAAGAGATGGACTTTGGTGTAAAGGAATGGATACAATATAGGGTACAAATTCTTTGTGATCAAAGGGGTGATGATTCAAACGAATGAATGAAATCATTCGCTTTGTCCTGTTTGTCCTCAGTGTGGGAGTGCTTGTATATCAGCAGTCAATGATGCTGGAACTGTCAGTGACTAAGTATGTTCATTCAGTATAGGAGCCTTAAAATAGGAAATGTATATGCACACATCCTCTTCAAAAACCACCCCAGACACTGTCTTTCTGTCTTAGTTGGCACCATAGGTTTTGAGTTCAAGCGATGAAGTTCAATAAAACAAACTTCAGCTTCCAAGTAACATTCATCAACTAGTGTTTACACCAGGAACATAAACTTGTAAGTGACATTGTGGAATTGATGACAGGATATATTTGCCTGAATAATTTGTTCCAATAGAAAGCTTTATCAGTTCAGAGCTGGGTGCCATGACACATGCCTACAATCCCAGTACTGGAAGACTAAGACAGGAGGATTAGAGGTTCAAAGCCAGCCTTGACAACTTAGTGAGATCCTATCTCAAAACAAAAAATAAAAAAGTATTTGGGTTGTAGCTAGCTCAGCTGGAGGGTCCTGCTGGGTTTGATCCCCAGTACCACACACAGAAACAAAGTACATGCCACCTGTCTCCTGATTTAGTCTGATTAGTATTGCTATAAACAATCTGTACTTTATCTTTTAGTAAATCAGATACCTTGATGTAAGGAAATGATGAGATGCTATTATTTCTCACTTGTTGGAGATCTGCAAATTTTTCATTTGTGTCTTCTAGTTTTTGACACCCACTAATGTTTTCCTTGGATTGTTCTGCCTTAGATATGTGTGTGTTTCAGACCATATCATCATTGATCACTCTTGATGAGTTTTATTCATTGCCTTTGTTTTTTAAAATTTAAGCTATATTGTTGTGTGCATAGGGCCAAATTTTTTTGTATTACTTCAAATGATAATGAAAGTTATTTATAAGCAGCCATAAATGGAGATAAGTCCATTATTTCCCCAAATCATTTAACTTCTAAGAGGACAGTCTACTCACTATGAAAAAGCACTGTGAAGTGGCAGAAGAGAGCACTGTGCTGATCCAGGAAACTTCTTATGACTCTTCACTTATGCACTAGTAAATGGAAAATGGCTTGCTCCCTCTGAACCCCCAGTACATGACTATAGATTACTCCCGCCAATGCTAATACCCACATGCTCAACGAGTGTCATGGTTAAATTTGACAATGAAATTTAACAGTGCTTTTATTTTGGGTTTTACAAGGTATGAGTGAAGTTAGAGCAATAGTTTCTAAATTATAGTCACTGGACCAGCAGCATCAGCAGTATCACTTGGGCACTTGTTAGAAAAGCAAATTCTTAGACGCTACCCAAGTGGTTCAGAAACTTTGAGGAGGGGTGAGAACCATCTGTGTTTTAAGGAGTTGTCCTTGTGTTTCTGTGGGTCTAATGCATCCTGCATTTTAAGATAGGTCTGGGCCAGTTGCTGCCCTATCTGAACTGTTAAAATTTAAGGTATCAGTTGGTAGTATATGGGATGTTAATCTGAACCTTTATATCTAAGATATTCAAGGAGAAGTTTCTCTTTTTAAAAAGACTCTGTTTCTAAAAGAGACCTAACATTGTTAGCACATGCTAGTGTTGTTTTAAATAATAACTGACAGCATGCTGTTTTAGGGTATAAGAGAGTTTGAAAATAATTATTGAGGTTTTACACAATACACTGTTAAAATTAGTCAAAGTAACTACTGATATTTTACAAATGGGTTTGTCAAATCTTCAGTATTTTATAAAAACATGCATAGTGTTCTACTGAGGCAATAAATAATTCTTATACCCAATAGGTGATTAACTGAATTGAACTGAAGATTTAACTTTTTTTATGTATCCTAATCCAATCCACCCCACCAGTTACCATAAAATCTATAAAGCTCACATCACTTTATAATCTATCATAAAAGATTCAATGACTCACTGTATTATTTTCTTTGCCTGCTAAAGTAAGCAAACCATACTTCTAGGTTTTGTATGATTGAAAAAAAGTATAATAAAACCCCAGTCTGGTTATGTAAAAATTGATTAGAGGCATCAGCCAAAGGACTCTCATGAATGTTTTTATGGGAAGCACATACACAAATCTGGTGATGGTGTTCACACTTGCTAATGAGTAACTGACAAACTAAAGAAGTGTCTTCGGGAATCTAAGAGTCAGTTAATTAAAGGTCGAATCCAGAGGAAGTCACCCTGGCTGTCAAGATTTATTTTCTCCAACTTGCAGTTGAGAAACACCAGGAAGAAAGAGAGAATATATTCAGAAACACACTTAAGTACAAAATTCACTTTCTCAGATTTCCATACAGTGACCCATCTGCTTGGAACACATTGACTATTAATGATCAATCCCAAGTCTGTTTCTTTAGCAAATATGTACTGGGTACCTGCCATGCAACATCACATCAAAATGGATCACAGTAGAGTACAGCACAGAACCATTATCTAGGTGATACTGTTTTCCTTTAAGCAGGTGACATTCTAAAAGTATTTACAAAATTAGGAAATACCAGAAAGCTAAGAGGAAACATGCTTGAGAATTACATTCACTGCAAATGTCATGCTTCTTTCTTCCTAAGGCAAAAGGGCAGTGCTCCTTCATTTACACAGTAGAATTAAAAAAAAAAAATTCTTCTGGCACCCCCAGTTGCCATGGCAACAAAATGACAAGTGGCCTTCATGTGCTTTCACTGTGTATAAATAAGCTAACCATTTGGGAAAAAATTCATTCTCTTCTGACATGCCTTTTGAGCACAAGTACTGTATGCTTTCATTAACTTATTATGGAGGTATTATTCACACAGTACTTAAATTAGCAATTAATAAATAGGCTGGCTTTTTTTTTCTTAAGAAATTAAGCACTAGGTGATAAAGCAAAGGCTCAACTTGGTAGCATTTCCTCCCTTTCAGTTCTATTCATTTTTCCTTTGGGGAAGTGGTCGGAAAGAAATAATAAGAATAAAATACACAAACCATAATTTGGATAATAAAGATTGTTTCAGACTGTTCTATGTACCATGTAGAAAAGTCCCAACCAAAAATAAAAGAACAATATAAGAGAGAGAAGGTGAGCTTCAACTGGAGCTATATGATGAATCATCTATATATCCCCTTTTATCCTCCCTTGCTTCCACCCTACTCCTAATGCTGGATGATTACTTGTTATTACTCTGGAGTCTTGCTTCCCTGTCAACTCTCTATTCATAATTCTTTGAGTTGGGAAATCAACTATAATTATTTCAGCATAAAAATAAGGTAGGTAACCATTTCAGGAAATTCAACTTAACTATTTTTCCAGTCTAGATATTAATTACCTTTAGCTGTAAATTACCATTGTACAACACTTCATTTCATTTCACATGTATTCACCTTATTTTTAGAATCATATTACTTTCCAAAGAGGGGTTCATAGATATCCAGTTGGCTTCTCCTTCTTCAGCATCTGTCTTAACGACTGATTTAACACTAGTTAATATCCTTTCTTCCTGGACACATAGATCTACAATCCTGCTTTCTGACTCCTGTTGTTGAAGGTGCTGTGCCTTTGGGTAAAATTAAATGACCCACTAATCAGGTTTTATGAGAATTTTCACACTTTTCAAATGATTCCACAAATGGCAAGAAACTTCTCACAGCCTAGGCCATAGACTCTATGTGTTTTCTGTGTCTAACAAAAGAAAAAAGGACCCTTGTAAGTAGTGACTGTGCCATTGTGTACCACATTTCAGTGTATAATCAGAGAAAATGGGTTTATATCTTAAGTTTTTCTACGTACAGATAATAAAAAGGGCCATTTGTGTCTTTAGGCATGAAAACTTGTAAAAAGTTGTAGCCTGAATGAAGCAAATTAGTTTAAAATTTTCATTATAATAGATTACAAAAATAAGATAACATCAATGGTATTCATTAAAATAGTAATATTCTTGGTAGTACTACTAATATTACTAAAGAGGAATGCAGATATTGTTGGCATGATATTCATGTTTTTATCTTTCGTAATACCTTTCATATCTATTATTTACCTTAGTGCATGATAAGAAAACTGGTCATCAACTAGATGTGTGTGTGTGTGTGTTACTGGGGATTGAACCCAGGGACATTCTACCTCTGAGCTACACCCCCATCTCTTTAAAAAAATTTTATTTAACTTTGAAACAGGGTCTCACTAAGTTGCTGAGGGCCTCGCTAAATTGCTGTGGCTGGCCTCAAACCTGCAATCCTCTTGTCTCAGCTTCCCAAGTACTGGGATGATAGCTGCCACTCTGCCCAGTTTAAATGATGTTTTAGTCCCGATCACATGCATGAGGCATTCAAACAAAAATGGAATACAAATGTCCTGAACTTCAATGCTAAGAACCTTTTTTTGTCACATCATGCTTCTTCTCTTTCTTAAAAATGAGGGTTGATATGAGACTACAATGCACCAATGGAAGTATTCTAAAAAGTAAAAAAAAAAAAGGGTATGTAAATGTCTGTGTGTGTGTGTGTGTGTGTGTATACACCAGTCATAAAAACCTACCACGTACTGTCATATTTATCAGTCCTATGCAAATAACTTTGAAAGAAAAAAAACCTATATTGGGCACCAATGCATTAACCAAATTATTTCAGATAAACTAAGCAGTGTGTAAAAATAAGTTAAATTTCTTTTCAAGAATTTGGTGATTCTTTCCAAAGTATAACCAAGCTCTTGGTGGCTCTCCAGTTGTCTGCCAGAGGCCTCCAGCCACGCTGAAAAGCCTGCAGTCCACAGGGATCGCAGGTCCCTACTTCTTCAGGTCCCTTTCTCAGTCTCTCTCTTCTCATAGACCTTTTCCTCCATGTTGTCTAAGTTACTAGTTAGAGAGCTCAGTAACTGATCTGCTAAATTGTGCATAGGTGCTAATGACCCTTCATAGAATACTATATAACTTTTTTTTAACGTGCTTTTATTGGTGCATTGGAGTCTTACATTGCAATGAATATCTATTTGATGTTAACATATATGCACACAGCTCTTAGTGCCCCCCCACCTCCCCCCACCCGTATGAAGTACCAAGAATGATGTTGGTATATTTTCACATGTACATATTGATGTCTTTTGTTTCTCTGCCTCTGCCTGTTAAAATATAAGTTCCATACGGGTGGGATCCTGTTCTGTGTTATTAAATGATAAACCCCAAACATCTGTAAAGTGTTCAATATCTGTAGCAAGAATTCATGGCAGGGGAGATAATCCATGTCACCTCTGCTCTTCCCAGCAACAATACTTAGCATACAAGCCTTGATGTGTGCTTAATACATGCCTGGTGTTAAGTATCTTCTAGGGATTATTTTATTCCAATTTTATAGAAGAGAAAACCAGAGTTTACAGAGGTGAAGTGTGTTGCTACAGGCAACACTGATATCAAATGTTAAGAGTCCAACACACAAGGCAGTTGAATTCCACAGCCCACATTCTTATCCACTTTAGCATACAATTTAAAGGTAGTTTCTCTTTTGTCTAAACCAAAGAGTATTCAAGTAGTAGAAACTTTAGGTTGAAGAGAAAGCAGAGTGACACATTCTTGAAGTAGGTCCTCTTCCATGTTCCATCAAGGCAAGTCCATGTGAACAAACCCTATAAACCAGCAAACCAGGTGAGTTGCCTTGTATTGCACACAACAGGAGCTGCACTTTCCCTGACTCCTTTTGGCTCTCAGTATTTTCCTCCTCCTGCCTTTTTCAACCACTGTCCTGGCAGGAGGTTGAGTAGATCAGCAGTTAGAGAGGGAATGTGGTTAGCTTATGCTTCACGGGGGCTAATCAGCAGGCGCCGTGGTACCCTGAGAGAGGGAGGGAGGCAGGCAGGACAGGGAGGCAGCTGTCGCCTGGTCCAGGAGGGCAGTCTTGCATCAGAGATGGTGCAGACAGAAAGGTTGACACTGTGAAGTTATATGGCATAGAACTTGCCAAGTATTAGGAGATGGAAGAAAAGAGTGAGGGAGGGCTCAGAAGTGACTGAGGAAAAGTTTCAAGCTGGCATGACTGGAGGATGCTGATGAGATTAACAGAGGAGCGAGATGGAGAAATTAATTTTCATTATAATATTTTCCTAAAATGCCGTCAGATTTGCACCTATGAGGGTGGAGTACAGACATTTTTCAGACATGCAAAAGCCTCAAAATAATATAGCTTCAGTGTTACCCTCGACAGGAGGCTTCTGACAGATGTGCTCTGCCAAAATGAGGGTGCAGACTCCCCAAAATAGGCATGGGATCTGGGGAAGAAAAGCTATAGCACAGGCAAAGGCAAAATGAATAGTCAGGCTGATGGCCGTGGCTCACCCCAGGTGGCAGCTGTGTGGGGTGGGCTGACACAGCACAAACGAGCAGGTTAGCAGGCTCAGGAGAGGTTTATTAAGCAGGATAAACTTGATGAACTACTAAGTATATTTGTATACTTTGATAGAAGATTCATGTAACAAGGAGAGAGTTCATTAATTGAATTAATGATTCATATATGGAAAATTGGAAATGAAACCATTAAATCTATAGTAATCAAAAAGTTATACAAGAAAGCAAACGTAGTCAGTGTACTACAAGGTTCAGTTGGGAACAGATTTGCATAGTGTCATTCATGTAAACATTAAGTAGTCATCTAATCACAAGGCTTATTTTATTAGATGCATGGGAGAAGGAAAGGACAAAGTGGTATGTGGGGGGTAGAACTGTGGGCAAAATAGAACTAAATCCTCATTTTCTTTACTGGCAACTAAAGAAATAATGACAAAAATGAAAAATCAAGAGACATCACAGCTTGAGATTATAGGCGTGGTGCGCATGTGGTGGCGCATGCCTGTAATCCCAGTACTTGGGAGGCTGAGACAGGAGGATCATAGGTTTGAGGCCAGGCTCAGCAATATAGTGGACTCTCAGCAACTTAGAGAAAACCTGTTTCAAAACAAAAAATTTAAAAAGTTTGGGGGTGTAACTCAGAGGTAGAATAACCCTGGGTTCAATCTCCAGTAACATACACACACATACACACACATAAAGAGGCATCCTAAATAAATAGATATAGAGGTAAAGTAAAAGAAAAGAGTCAGCTAAGAGTTGATTATGTTTGCCACAGGATAAAGGAAAGGTGTGTGTGTGTGTGTGTGTGTGTGTGTGTGTGTGTGTGTGTTTGTGTGTATAGGAGGTGGGTGTAGTGATAAAGTTCTGCTTTAAAAAATAAGAAGCCTTACAAAATTGATTGAAAATTTTTTAAATATCTGTATAAATAACTTGGATGTAAAATAAAATAAACCCCAAATTTTTAAAGGAAGCAGAGAAGATGGGATTCATTTTAGCAAGATAATGGATAATTCCAATCATGTGTTAGTTTTGAAGAAAAAGAGAAAATATGAAAATAATGTAGGTAAGGAAAGTGGAAATTAGGAAACTTTAGGGAATTTTATCTTATATTCTCTCTTACTTTACCAAAATAAGAAGGAGCTCATGTCTTCTGCAGAAAGTCAAAGCAATTGAGTATTGGAAAACAGTGGAAATGTAAGCGAGAGACATGAGAATGTATAGAAAAGGATTTCCAAGTGTTAGTAAATCAAACTGACATTCAATAACCTGAACTTACAGAGTTTTTTGTCAGTGAAAGTTTATAGGTTTCTGTAGCAAGCACAGCCTTTGCATGAATTTGGGGGCTCATTGTGAGTGGGAAAATGGTGAAGGTGAACTAAAAGAAGCAAGATATTCCGGGTTGTTCCTAGTCCCTCAGTGTTAGGGAGGCAAATGAAGCCAGATTTGGGGAAATGATGGAAGTAGGAGTGTGTTAGTCAACATTCTCACTGCTGTGACCCAAAACAACTGACTATGTACAACTTAGAGGAAGGAAGATTTATTTGCCCACAGTTCTGGAGATTATAGAGGTTCAGTCCATGTCAGGCTGTGTCTGCAGAGTGCAGGCATGGTGGTAGGAAGCAGAGAGGAGAGAGCAAGGCTCTGCTCTCACATCATGGAGGCCAGAAGCAAGAGAGAGAGCAAGATGAGGAGGGATCTATATAAACCCCAAGGCCACACCCCCAGAGCCCCTTCCTTGGCAACCAAGCCCCACCTCCAACATGGCTGCCTTGTTTCCTCCAGGGATAGGGGGACATTCTAAATCAAACCATTATACAAAGAGAGATAAAGGAACTGGAGGTCATAATTAGAAAGACAAACAGAAAGAGAGACGAGATTGATGTCAAAGATGAGGTTGCAGCACCTGGGATGGTGGAGGAGAACCTCTTCCAGGGACAGTGAGGTAGGCGAGCTCCCAGTCTAGGCGGGCAGCCAGATTCAGGCAGGTCAACAGCAACAGGTGATACTAATGCATCACAGGGGCCAGAAGTCAGTCACAGAGGCAGGCCTGAGATGCAAGGTGGAGATGGAAAACCACTCGGTGAACCAGGAAGAGCAAAACCCCAGATGTGTTCACTAGAACTTGGTTCAGGCCAATTACTCCAGATAAGTCAGCAGCCCTGGAAATTGCCCTCAAGCATGTGCTCCAGTGCTCACATTGTGCTGGAAATGCATTACCATACTGCCAGCAGTTAATTAATCAAAGCATGTAACTTCTGAAATATGCAGATAAATTAGTAAGGAAAATTGAACCTTTGTTATGTGATTTTTCTTAATGATTAGAGTGTGTTCTAAATAAACAGAAAAAAATTGATTGCCCCCAAAATGTGAATGCCCTTTTAATTCACAAGGGTTAAGCACATAAAAGTCAGGATATTGAAAGTTAAGGTTCCCGTAGAAACATTAATTTGATGACATTATGCATACTAGGTGTGGGAGGTTTATATATTATAGCATAAAAGCAGCAGGAAATACTGTAGAATGTGGCTCCGTTAAACCAAATAAAATACAAAATTCAGGGGAAAGTCGTTAAACGTGATTACAGAAAAAAATGTTTTGCCAAGCCCAGAAAAGGGTTGTAAAACTTAATTTTAGGAAATAATGCCTTTGAATCTTAAGGAATGTTTTCAATAGAAATTACTTATTTTTACCCCAGCATCAATTTTCGCAGCACATTGTACATCCTGGGATTAGTTTGTGCCTGTCATCTACAGTTTAGATTTGATTCTAATAGACCCAAAAAGAACTCACTGGCTATTTCTATGATCTAGTAGATACAGATTTCAAATTCAAAGGGTAAAAATAAAATGTAGGAGTTTCAAATACTTTTTGTTTAGTATATGGACAATATGGAGAAGTTTGAAATGTGAAGGAGCCTGCCAGTATACCACCTTGCTTCTATATTTGCCCTCTGTGTATTTCTGCATACTTATTTGCATGCATGCAGTATGTAAATTCCAATCTGCCCATGCAAAATACCCTTAGTAGGTGGCATAGAAAAAGAAAGGAAAAGGCTTAGGGCATGATCAGTCTTTCATATCGCTCTATTTCTGTTCCTGCCTCACAAGCTGGAAGCAGGCCTGGAAGACTGTGTTCTCTAGAGGGCTGGACTGAGCCACAGGCTGAGCAGCTGACAGTATTGTTGAGGTGGCCCTCAGGAGCTCCATTCCTTGTATGAGTGATTCAGGAAGCAGGAGCTGTGTTTCCATTCAGTACCCCCTGAGAGGGTAGCACCTCCAAATTCAGTCAAAATTAGAGACAATAATGAAGGAAGAGATGAAGGCCATGTAAGGGAGATATGAAAAAACCTATATAATGAAGTTAAAGTTTCTTCCAATTAAATTAGATATTATATTACCACAATTATACCTACTTATGCAATTGTTGCTCACTTCCAATTACTATTAAATTTTAATAGTAAAGATATGTTTGACCCTTTCAATCCAATATAACTATCTGGTATAAAATTAACAAAAACTACCAAATAGTCCCACCCCCCAAAAAAGAAAGCAGATCCTGAAAATACAAAGCTAAATTGACATTCCGCTAAGGTTTTTACTTTCCATTGTATTTTATGCCATAGCACAGCAATCTCCAGAACAATGGAGGTCCATTCATGGGAGTGAGATATGTAAATTCCTGAGCTTGCAGACTCCTGGGCCCCCATTCAAAATACCTCTTCAAAAAGGGCACAATGGTCTGCAGTTTTCAGGAAAAAATCCACCCAGCTACATTCCATGGCAATGAACTCTTTATACGCTTGATGAAGAAAAATGCTTTGTATATTTACTTTAATCTTTACCCCCTGCTACTTTCTGTTGCCAAACAAACAGAAGGACAAATGCAAACTGCCAACTCGCAGGATGTACAAACAAGTGTTATTGAATATTCAAAAGTATGGTGGTATTTCTGAAGCTCAGCAGCAAATCACTTAGAGTCGTTCTTTTGTTTGTACTTTCCTTATGCAGGCACCACAAGGCCACATAAGGAGGGTGAGGTTCCTGGAGTGGACTACATTTTCATCACCGTTGAAGATTTTATGGAATTGGAGAAAAGTGGTGCTCTTCTAGAAAGTGGGACTTATGAAGGTAAGGCAGGACTTCCCTGCAAAATCTGTTCCTTGTTGCGTCACAATCTCTTCATTTGATTGAAGTGCATCAGGACACCAGGTTCCCAATGTGCTGCTGTTCGGGGTTTGAGAACTTTAATAAGGTGATTTTAGAAACGAGTTAAAATGTATCTGAATTCTCATAAAATTCTGAGAGAAATATGTGCGTATACACCCACTGAAATATCTTTGTGATTGTCTCCTGAGGCTAACCTGTGATCCTCCAGAACAAATGGCTTTAACTCTATGTGACATCTGAGAGGGCGGCGCTAGGGTTCCAGTCCTGTCAGTATCTCTATGTGACTTTCTCAAGTTACCACACATCACTCACCTGTACTTGCCTCTTAAGAAAAATGATAGGGTGGAAAAATGTGATCCATAGATGAATTCCAAAAGTCCACAGTAGCAAGTCTTTTTGCATACCTATTTGAATATGAACAACTGAAACCCAAACCTTGAATTGGAGAAGTATGTTTCTGTGGAAAGAATACTGTAACATGAGCCAGAATCTGCCTCACTTCCAAACCTTGCTTCATTACTGACCCACTATAAATATTAATATTGCTGAACCTTTGTAGTTTAGCTACAAAAGGGAAATGGCAACACTGAAGAATATAAGTAATAATATATTGATATGATCATGTTTGTACATTTACATGCATCTAGTTTATGTCTAATGAAACTACATATCTGTGTTTATGTATAAGATTTTAAAATAACATAACTAAAAAAAAGTAGAAAATAATACCTTATATTCCTACCTCATGGTTATTACATATGTAAAGTATATATACAATGCTATTATTAATTCTAAAGATGAATCTAGATTCACTGAACTGCAATTAGTAGTGAGTGACTTTGAAAACAAAACTCATAATATATGTGTGACTGCTTAGCCAGTCCTACATCTGAATTCTACCAACCATCATCAAATAGGCCAAGTTCTCCATGTTAACAACTTAGCCCTCCACTTCCTCCATTTTCTTAGTTACATAGTTTAGTAGACTACAGTTATTCAAGAACTCAGTATTTTGAGATTGTTAGAAGTATTAAAATCTCTTCCATTACTTAGCATTCCTAAGGCAATTTAGGCTGAGACATTTGCGTAAATTATGGCTGAGACATTTATTTATTGCCACATTTCCAGGAAATAGGCAAAAATATCCAGGAAATAATTTTATGCATTAGTGCTATATTGTCTTCATTTTGTCAAGAATAAAAGGTAGTAGAGATTGGTTGAAAACATTTTAAATAAAGAAGCTATGTTGATAATATAAAGCTGACTTAAACTATATATTTAAAAGTGCTGTCTATATAAATCATAGAAAATAATTATATCAAATAAGTCAGTGTAAATAAACCATAAGTTCTGCAGGATATTTTCCTATGGGCTTTGTGACATTTAGTGACAGTCATTAGTTTGCATGCCTGCCAATAGTAGTCTATTGCATTTACTCACCTTATTTAAATATTGTATTTCATTAGTGAAGAACCAATGGTTTAACATGCTGGGACATTCCAAGAGCAGCATGATTAACACTATGGCGTTTTAAATTTGATTTATAAAAGTAAGGGCTGTTTGGACTAATAGCTCATAAGCTGAAAAAAACTCAGCCATATGCCTATGTTAAGTTTCCATTGTTCTTATAATAAACTAGAAATCATAAAATTTCATATCAGTATTTTAAAATATAGATTATATTAAATTTTAAGTTCCAATTAATTTTTGAGGAATATATCCTAAAACCATCCAAACAAAACCAAGTTTTGTGAGCCAGACTCTTCCTCAGACATCTCTTCGGAACTGAGAATATAGTTTGCCAGATTTGGTACCAACTTGTTCATCACCCCAGAGTAGATAAAACTGACTGTTGAATAGTAAGGCTGATTTCTGTATGTGACTTTAGCAGTGATATCAATACTATTGTTTGGGTATACACAGTGTGTACATGGAAGATACAGATCTGTTTTCTCAAATCACACGACCACCTGGATGGATACCTAGGGAACATTCTAAGATCTCAGAATCTTGAGATTTTCCTGCAACTACAGATAAGGAACCAGTAAGATTCACCTTCTAATAAGTCCCTACATTTCTGTAGGATCAGTCATAAGCTCTAGACTTAGTGCTACCACTTTATGTGTTATTTGTCAAGGAAACCCAGAGGATACCTTTTCTGCTGTTGGTTCTTTCAAAATGTGCTGAGTTAACAATCAGGTTCTACTCAAATAATCAAAGAGCCGAGAGCTTTTATATTTGTCAAATTTTCACATCAGTCTCTCATAAGGGATCTTTAATAAAAGCCCAGTTTCTCTGTATTACATGTCTTCCCTTTTGCACTCTTTGAGTCACTCCTCCCTTCTTTCTACATTCTCATGTCTTCCCAGTTCTTTAGAGCTCTTGGACAGACTAGTTAATCCATCTTCAGTGTTCTGTGGATACACCAAAGAAAATAAGGAATTGAGTTACTCCAGCATGAAGGTTACAGACCTTCTCTTAACCAAGTGGGGTCCTTAAGACTGAAAGGAGCTCTCAAAATCCAATCTGAAAACGATGTAGCAAGACCACTAATGCAATTGAAGGAAGAGAGATAACCCTTGTTTCTTCTTGCCCATTCTAAGTGCTTCCCAACTTGGTGTATTTCTTGCCAAAGACATTGAGTCGTCGTACTTCTTCTCCCTTTTCTCCTCCTCTTCCTCCTCCTCCTTCTCCTCCTCCTCCTCCTCCTCCTCCTCCTCTTCCTGTTCCTCCTCCTTCTTCTTTTTTAATTAGCAAAGATCCAAGGAATCCTTTATAAAACATTTGGTACATTTAGTTGCTCATTATTAAGAAAACCAATTTCCATTATTTATTTGCTTCATTCCACCACCTGGGGGTGGGGTGAAGCATCTACCTGGAATGTAGTTATGAGGGAAAAATGTATTCTTTTAAGTATTTCTCATTTGCATACATATTTGTTTCATTGCCAATTCTAATTTTAATATTGGTAAATACATATAACTAAAGTGGAATACATCCATTATTTTATTGATTAGAAATAAAATGGACTATCCTGAATTATAATTCTGCCTCTTAAAAATTGGATCAAAGTTCTTTCTCCAAAAGAGCAATTCTGTGACTGGAGCCTGCAAAGAAGGCCTTAATGTGCTTTAATTACCATCTACAGTTATGCTACATGGCTCTAGGCAGAATTCCAGTTCATTCTTAAAGCCTTTCTTCTTATCCCACCACCCCAAGTTGGGATGCCTCAACTGGGTTTTCTATAGAAAGCTGCTGAATTGGCCTGGCATGTGAGTGGCCCAGAGGGCTTGGCTGTGATGAGAACCAGTAAGTGTTGGTAAAGGGAGGCTTTCCCGTGGCTTGAATGATCTCACCTCACCTTTTAATATTGAAATAGGTTTAAAATTAAGTTGGTAAATTATATTATTACAAAATCTATTAATAATATAGTATTGATTAATAGAATAAAGTCAGGTAATGACCCTGACATAACTTCAAGTAACATGAGCAGTGTTATGAGCCTTCATATTAGGACTGAAGGTGCAGGCTTTGTGTGAAACACAAAGCAGAGCTCTTTGGATGAACGTGGATCGTTCCCTTGGAACTAAGGTCACATACAGATATAGGTGAGATGCCAAGAGGTGGGATTAAATGGGCAGGTCTGGCACCCTACAGGTTAGTAGTCTTCTAAGGAAGGGGCCGCTTGGGGAACTGTCCAATGTGCTGAATTGTCCAAGGCTATAAATCAATGGATTTTGCTTGACTTAATTCTTCTGGTGGTCAGGAAGGTTACATTCATGGTTTAACTCGCCAGTCATACCAGTTGTCTGCCTCAGCCTGTGTTCTGAATGTCATCACTAACTCACCCTATGTCCCCTGAGCTGTGCCTACACTGATTTCACTTAATTCACATACTGAAATTACCCACAGTCATGTTCCAGAGCAGCACTTCCATGGGAACATCCATTATATTATTTCTCTTTTGTGCCTTTCAAATAGAAAAAAGCTATTTTTCTTTCTACAGAAGAGGTCACTGATCCTAAAATTAAGTGTTTCCTTTAAATGGACATTATTCTAATTGCAAAACTGTCCCAATTTTTAAGAGGACCAAATTAAAACCAGCAGGTTATTGGGGCATTTGACAGAACACACTACAAATATGGTATTTACACTAATCTTAATGCTGTGGTTTCTCCTAATTATACACACACACACACACACACACACACACACACACACACACACACTTGAGCCTACCACAAACAGCATATGTAGTTTCTTCATCAATTTAATTAAGAGGACTGTGAAATTGAAGTTTTCTCACATCTGTATAAAAAGGAATGCTGTACTTTCTGAACCCTATAATTTTGTGAGGAGGGGTGCTGGGGATTGAACCTGGGGGCATTCTACCTCTGAGCTATATCCCCAGTCATATATGTGTGTGTGTGTGTGTGTGTGTGTGTGTGTGTGTGTGTGTGTGTGTATTTTTAAACAGGATCTTGCTAAGTTTGCTGAGGCTGGCCTCAAGCCTGTGATCCACCTATCTCAGCCTCCGAAATACTGGGATTACAGGTGTGCAACACATAAAAATTGAATTATTAAGAAGCAATAATTATCTAGGAAAATAATCCAGGCACTCCTATGATGAAAGAAGACATACAATAACTTTTACACAAATATATTTTATATTTTACTTTACTAACTAAAATTAGCATCATCTTTTTTTAGTATGATCTTGGTGTATTTATTATTGAAATTCTAGATCTCTTCTCAATCAAGATAGTACTGGGTGATACAAGGATACCCAATCCAAAGTAGATCATTATTGGCATCATAATCTTGAGAAAAATCATTCTTCTCTAAGTCCAAATTTCAAGCCACTGAAATGTAAATAATATTTCCTAAAGGACAAATCAATGCTTACCTTAATGATAAGATTTTTGTCATTTTAGGAGACCAGAATGAGATAAACTTTCACTTTTCTTTTCCCTTGTAGCCCATTACAAGGGAAAATTTTTACTATGTCAGTAATAATGTCTATTGCAGTAGTAGATTCTTGAACTTGCAGTTAAAATGGTCCAGCTGTTCTTACCTGTCCAGGTTGTAACATTTTTTTTTCTTTTGATACTTTTTCTATTGCTTATTTTCCTTCCTTCCTTCCTTCCTTCCTTCCTTCCTTCCTTCCTTCCTTTTCTTTTATTTTCTTTTCATTTCTTTTCTTTTCTTTTCTTTGTGGTGGTAGAAAATATTCCTATTGTGAAAGATTCTAGGCCATGCATTTGAGTGAGCATCATTGTGAACATTCAGACACAATGCTTACTAAATGTTTATTTGACCACTGGGGAAAGCACATTTAGTGAACATTTTATACCGCTTTGGGATCTTATAATGGCAGTCGTTTGCTTTTTTGGAAAGTGATTCAATTTATGTTCCGAGCTATTGACAGAGATCCTGTGATTTTTGCATGTCGCTTTACTCCTGTGGAAGTCACAAAGACTGGAAGTGTTACTGTATATTAAAATGTGAAAAATCTCTCTTTTGGTTCGGGACTTTTGTAAGCCTAGGCTTCTCAAAATATGCCATGTAACTGTCTATTTCTAAATATGTTTTTCTCCCCAAAGAGCCTAGAAGGAATGACTCAAGCAATAATTAACTAACTTGATATTATTATATAAAATGTGTAAGATCATTAACTCAAAGATAACTGATATCAAGGAAAATTAAGTGAATTCTTTTCTGCCTCCTAAATGCAACATTAACCAGTTTACTGCTAGTTCTATTAGTTTTCATTCAGTTATGGCTGAAAGGAACAGGAATAGACTTTTGGGGGAACATTGTTAAAATAGTGCCAGCACTCATGGGTGTAGTGCTCACTGTGTCTCAGTCCATAATGATATTAGGTAAAACCGAGGGTTCAGAAACTATAAAATTCATAGTTTAATTCATTTTCCTCAAGCTCATGTCTATAATTATGATAACTTTCTACTCCCTTATATATCCTTTAGCAATTTTTATCTGAAACAAATTGAGAAGTCACCTGGAAAAAAAATCACATCCCTCATTGAGTGGGAAGAAAAACATGCATAACTTCAAAATTTTTTACTTATATTTCTCTCCGCTGCTTTGACAAACACAACCTATTTGCCTTTGCTGATTGGGTGAATATTTTCAAGTCCTTTAAGTTGTTTTTCTGAGTGGATAAAAAGTGAATAAGAATACTGATAACATTTCATAATTTTGATGTGTGTATTCTGCAGCTGTGAATATACATTATAATACATTCACTGGATCCGACAATTCCATAGCTTTCAAAGACAATGAGTTTACTCATCTTACAAGAGGCACACAAGAGAGTCTTGATCACGTTGATTACAATAGTGTTTTGCAGAAAAGCCATGTTTATCTGAAACAACCTCCTCATGATGATGATCAGTGGCTCTTGCATGTTAAGTCTGGGATTTGACACATAGATATTCCTAAAGCAAAGGTTTTACTTACCCCTGCCATCCTCAATGGTGCCCTAATGCCCTCTTGTTGTCAAAGCTTTTTCACAAACTCGTTCCACACATCAGTGATTTAAAAGCTCTAACCTAACATCCTACTCCACAAAAATACTTTTTGTATCTCAATTTTAAATCAGAAAAAGAAAGCCTCCTGAGACATACTTTTCTTATATCTTCTGTATTTCTGATCTGAGCTGCAGATTAGACTAGAATCTAGGTGACCCCAGGTCTATTTCTCTCAGGTAGAATAAAAATCCTCAGAAATGGAAAAAGCAGTGCCCTAATTTTTATTGCTAAGCAAATACTTTATTTTAAGCAACCATTGATCTCAATCTCCAACAAAGTTAAAATAGATGTAGATAGTTTTATAAACAGTTTTTATTCAAACGGCACACAAAAACAAAGTCTGTAACTTTGACACCTTCATTGGTCATATTCCACAAAATAGGCAGGCTTACTGAGTGGTTTGATTAAAAATTATACTGTAATAGTTCTCAAAAATTTCCTGGTGCCTGTGTCTAAAAGCAATCATGTTGTAGAAGATTCACATCAGATAAAAGCTGGTGTGTGTGTGTGTGTGTGTGTGTGTGTGTGTGTGTGTGTGTGTTTTACTGGGGATTCTTCAACCCAGGGACACTCTACCTGCATGAAAGCTCATTTTGAAGGCTTGGAAATTCTAGCTATTGTGGCAAATAAGTCATAACACTAGATTAACATATAATATGCTGAAGCTGCCAGTCCTTCCCCAAATAATAATTAGTTCTCTTAGATCTACTTTAGGCTGTATGTATATGTAGTAACTAGATAAAATTAGGATCAATTAGTCAATATATTGTGTCCATATGAGACTATTTCCATGAAAGAAAATTCTTAAAAATTCTACCAATATGAAAATTCAGGGACCAAAGAAAAGCACCAATTTAGCTCTAACAAAATGGGATGTTTGATTTTCACTGTCTTCAGCCTATTAATATTAGTTACATTGGCTTTCTTCCTGTTCTTTAAAGCATAGCAAGCACATTTCTACCCACCCACAATCTTATATGTGTCATTTAGTTTTCTAGACCACTGTTCTTCCAAATATCCACATAAATCTTTTTCTCACATTTAGGTATTAATCTAAGAATCAAGTCTTCAAGAAGCTCTTTCCTAACCTCACCCAAAAGTATACCTGCTGTCACTGTCTGTTCCCTTCTCATGATTTTTTCTTTATCATGCTTGTTATAACCAACAGTATATTTTTATGCATATGTTTGTTTTATTGTCAATATCCTCCACTACAATGTAAACCCCAAGAGATCAGAGATTTAGCAGTTTGGATTGGTGCTAATTCTCACGCTTAGATCTCTGGCACCTAAGAAGTGCTCAGTAAATGTAGGTTAAATAAATAAATTAATGCCCAGATTTCTTCCTGTCATCCAACCGTGGGTACTCCTTTACCCCCACATAGAGATTGTCCTGGCTTACGAGTCTGGGACACATCTACTTCCTAATCAAAATGCTCTAAGCCAATAGTTTGGAGCTCTAGCATCAATTTGACCTTAGAATCTGGACCTGGGCTAACCTAGTATCATAATAATTTTGTTTTTGTCTTATCTTAATTCTCATGATCAGCCTGTTGATACCTTACAAAAGATAACACTTTATCCAGAGGATAATTCTTATCTTACTATGGCCATTTCCTGTAGCCTAGTTTTCCCTACACTAACTCATGGTATGTCAAATCACTCAAACTCAAAACCCAGTAGACTTAGTCAAAAAACCCAACCAATCCCCACCTACTCAAACTTCTATGGATGATGTCATCTGTGGATCAGTGGTAATGCCTGTCCTTATACCTTCTGTCTTTGTTTATGCTTTGTTTTTTTCTCACACGTTCAAATAAAGGGAAAATATGCAAATTCAGAAAGCTATTTTAAAACAAAGGAACTAGCATATATGTTCTCACTAAAGAAATATAAAGGCTTTCCACCTAATGCAGACATGTACACAGAATTTATTAAGTACCCCACTACCATTTTCTGGCTGGTTTTCAATAAACTATAGGGGAACATGATTTTGTTTATTTATTCCTTCAGTTTTACAAGAAATAATGAAAAATGGAAATTGAATTTTATCCAGTTTTTACTTGGTCATTGCTAATAAGATTTCTACTCCCACCTGACCTTTCTCTGTTTTCCTTTTATATTAGAGTGGCTTTAAATATTCTCATAATATGTGAAAGTTTGATTCCTTTTACTAAACAGTTATTAGGTAACATGATAAAACTGAAAATGCATATTTTAAATTTGAATACTGAAGATAACCCAAATACTTAACATGTGAAATCAGCAAGCAAAAAGTTTTAAATAATATCCAAGAGGCCCAAATTGATGTGAACATGATGGTGGTGGGTTAATAGAAGAAAAAGACTTGAGTTTAAATTTTTCGATGAGTTTTCTTTCTTTCTCTTCCCCATCTCCATGCCATATCTCAAGATATTCTAGCAAGGGGCATGCATCTGGCTAGAGAAGCCTGCCTATGGCACTATGATCTGATATTGGATCTATTGCTCTGGGCTGGCCTGTAGGAATGGAGAGGTTTCTCCAAGCCAGTTCCTTCAGGATCACTTTCAGGAGGATTAGATATTTCCTATGTTTGCTCCTGCTCTCTAAGGATGAGAGTACATGATCTCTATAAAACTTCCAGAGAAAAATTGTCCAGTGTAACTTTCTGGTTTTCCTGGAGATGAAGCAACTCTAATTATACCTGGGCTGAAGTGTAATCTACTACAGGAGGGTAGTTTCTGTCATTTCTACCTTCAAGGAGATCCAGGAATACTGCTTTTCAAATAGTATTCATTGGTTAGATAATGTTACTCTCCTCCCTCTTCCCATATTCCCCTTCAGCTTCATAAGGGTCCCACTTATGGTAAAATGCAGCCACAAATGTGTAAAGAATTGTGCAGCAGTGCATGCGGGGAGGGAGGTGTGAGGATGGTGACTTCTCTAAAGCACACAGCCTGGCAGTGAAAGAGGCCAGGGGAAAATACAAAAGAAAAAAAATGAAAGAGGAAATGGGAAAACACATTTCAAAAACTGCGCTTGTTTGTTGAAGTGAGAGTGTGCATCAGTCTGCCAGAGGACAGGGGAGTATTATGACACAGCACAGCTGTCAATTTTCCTAATAATGACCCTGAGCTATCCAGAAAAGGTTAAA
This sequence comes from Glis glis, assembly GCA_004027185.1. Classification (NCBI taxonomy): domain Eukaryota; kingdom Metazoa; phylum Chordata; class Mammalia; order Rodentia; family Gliridae; genus Glis; species Glis glis. The sequence goes on from PVJS01003991.1 coordinate 34,307, forward strand.
TCATATGCAGAAAGGTAATATTTGAGAAAGATTTCTTTCAAAGATTAAAATTTAGTGGTTTGTACTTCTGAAGGGGAAAGGCTGAAATACCCAATTAAATAGGATACCACATTCCCTGAAAATGCCATGCAAATGGGATTCATCTCTTTGGTATAAAATATCTTAACTATCTTCTGTCTAGAAGTAATTTAAAATATATATTCAAGCTTACATTCAAATTAACATTTGATTGTATTGTCTCAACTATTTATTTATTTATCCTTGGGATTGAACCCAGAGGCATTCTACCTCTTATTCATACTACCAGCCCTATTTCATTTTTTATTTTGAAACAGGGTCTTGCTAAATTGTTTAGGTTGGTCTTGAATTCTGCAAGCCTTCTGTCTCTGCCTTCCAATTACTGGGATTATAGGCATACACCACCATGCCTGGCTCAACAATTAATTTATAAATAAAATATACAAATTCAAATAAGCCTGATATCCTTATATGCCTAAGACATTCTAATCATATACACATATACTTAAGAAAAATGACTAGATAGTTTCCAGTTATAATGAAGTTGGAAACTACATATACTTTTATCTGAATAATGTTTGTCATTTTTTAAAAGTCAGAATTCCTATATGTAATATTTTTTCAAAGCAACTAATGAATGTATTGGATTTAAAATAGATCTCTCAAACTGTAGGTACATTACCAAATTGCTAAAATCAATGTATTAATAAAGTAAAAATTTACAAATTCATCCATTCTTTAAAAAAAATCTCAACATAATAGCATTTTGATTTTTCTTGTTTTTCACTTTTTGGGATGCTCATCTGTCCCCTGGGGTTCTTGGGACTGATAGCTCCAGGCCACTTTTGTCAAAGCCTGTGTTTACAGTTGGAGAGGAAATAATAAAGACATTGCTAAATTGGTTTATCCTCATGAAAAGTCCACATTCAAAGTGTGTAATATATGCTCATCTTAGAAACAAAACATATTAACCAAAGGTTAAAAATATTTCACCCGATTCTGAACATTTTTCATTCATGAACATTTTTCATTCATGCCCATGGTCCTGCCTTTGCAATAACCACTCGAGTGCTCTTGTTCAGGAGAGATTTTTTTTTCCGTGCGTGTGTGCGTGCGTGCGTGCGTGTGTGTGTGCGTGTGTCTTTTTAATATTTAGCTTCTGTTATGTTTTCATTCTCTCACAGCTTAGAAGATTTTCTTTTTATTGATCTTTCAAGTGTTTTGTTTCTACCAAAACCTTACTGGCATTATTTGCTTTCTCTATACTTGCTTTGTTTATCCTTTGCTTTCTGCTGAGAATTGAGAGGCCTGTGTGAGTTCTCTGCTAGATATTTACTTTTATACCCCAGAAAGCTTCCCTTATTAGGGTATGCTGCATGTTATACTTCAGTTGGTCTTATTTCTTGTTCTGGATCTTATATTTTAATACAGTTATTTTTTTTCTTGTAGAGCTATAGGGAACAACAGTGAAAATAATGAAAATAATATGTACATATGAACCCACAGGGCAGTGGTTGTTGTTGAATGCAGAGGAAATTTAACTAAAATGATTTTTCTGTTGTGTATAAGAGACAATGCTGTCTTGGAAATTGGCATGCTCATGGGTATTTTGTTTAAACAAGATTGTATGGCTTGGCAAGTTATATACCCAGAAACTGATATGATTTATCCTGATTCTCCACACTTTCCATGTTATTCAATAAACCCAGTGGTATACTGGAATCATCTTTCTTGGTGAATGGATCCTATATTACTACCTTTGCCTGAAATTTGTAATAATTTCAATTGATATTTTACTTTGTTTCCCTTCCATCATTTAATAATTTCTATTGTAGCCCTTACAGTTCAGAAGATACACCATTTCCTCTTTTATTTCTTAGTATTCAGATTCCTATCCCTTTGCTTAGGCAGGCCTTTTTACTAGGAATTAGAAGGCTGGTGAGATAAAAATGTTTGTGTCTGAGTATATGAGTATTGCACTAGTAAAGGAAGAGCAATGTGCTTTCTTTGTTTTCATTTATTCTTTTCTTATTTTATTCTTTAACTTAAAATTTTGCTTCATTTCTAAAGCATCAGCTGATCATATTCCATGAATTCTTGTTGCTTCTTGTTTTCTATTCCCTGAGTACCCTTATAATTTTTACTAATTTTATTCTATCATATATAATTTGACACAACACTTGCTTCTTGGTAGACTCCCAAAAGTTCTTATTACAGAATTGTTCTCAAAAAATAGTGTTTATATTCCTCCATCATGGGTTTTCAGCTACTCAAAATGTTTTTTGCTTTTCATGTTTTATTTAAATTTTATATAATTCTTCTATTAGTAAAAGTCCATATTAACAGTCAATTCCTGATAGTAAATAAATATAGACCACAGCTGTCTCAAAATAGCAAAATGTTGATCAAGAGTTTGTCAAAAGTAACCAATACATTAAACATGAACATGAAAATATCAGCATGCAGGAGGAGAAGCTGGAGTTTGGATTATGAACAGAAGATGTTCGGGGCAGTTGGGCTTCTAGAGGGAGAATGGATTTTGATAGGCTTTGCTTAAGGCAAGGTGAGTTCTGGTTGTAGAACAGTCATTTGCAACCTTTTTGAAAGATTATTATTATTGGTGCATTGTAATCACATATCATAATGAAGTTCAGAGGGATAGGGACATACATGCGCACAATACTTGGTGAGTTTCTTTTTTTGTGTTGGCAGTTTCAAGTCTAAGAGTTTTTGGCAGTGCATTTAAAGAAATTAAATATAGCTATAACACTGTACTGTTCAGAGGCGATTGATTGTCTAATGGAGTTCACATCCCAGGCCGTATCTATGTGCTCTAGGAAGTTCTAATCCCTTTGATGTCAACTAAGCCCTTCCACGGTGCCCATCAGGTTTTCCGTCAAACAAGAATGGAACAGAATCTGTTCTCATTTGCAACAACAGCAACAAAAGAGTTCTACAGATGTATTAAAATGCAGAAGACAGCTAGTGAAGGGTTGCAGTGTTTCAGAGAACCATGGCAGTAGCAGGGAGCCACTGTGGCCTACAGGAAGCCACAGTGGTTTGTGTAAGTGTATAGTAGAGGCCTAGGAATCACAAGTTCAAATGCTAGTCTCAGATTTGCTATGAACTTAGTGTAGGACCTTTGCTAAGACAGCTGTAAGAGAACTTGATCCCTGTGTTTAAATGACTGATGAATCACACATGATAGCACAATGAGATTTGTTCTGAATGACCGTAAGCACTGGAACAGGGACAAACAATAGACAAAGAGAGAAAAGATTGTGACCTGATTTAAGGAAATGGTTTCTAATGGGCCATGGTTGGTGAAATAATAAACTGAATGCCTTGTAAATAGGTGCCGGGGCTGCCAAACTGGACTAAGAGCTCTCTTGGCAGAGTTGTTCTAAAAGGGAGACCGATGATAGCTGTAACATCAAAACACTGAAAACAGTACCAGACTTGATACTTTGTGTACACTACCTCCAATTTTCACAATATTTCTTCAGTGACAGTATTATATAAGCTACTTTTACCAAAAAGGATCCCGAAGCTCAAAGGTGAATGTGTAGGAAGTCTCTCAGGGAGTCAGCTGGCAAAGTCAAAGGCTTCCCGCCTTCTTTGTCACAAAGTGTGATTAGAAGAAATGTTTCTCATTGAGAAGATATCAAATCAATGTAAAGCCAAGTTTTGCCCTTATTTTTCCTTCCACAACTGGATAGCTGGTTCTCAGTCTCTGCTCCTCAGGAGGTGCCTCTGTGACCTTCTCTTCCCTTCCAACCATGATACTCCATCTTTCTAAACCAATGTTTCCTAAAATTTGCTTAGACCAGAAGACATGAAATTCTACCCCCTGAAAGGGAGCGGAAATTGTGTAGTTAAGCAAGTTTGGAAAATATAAAATATTACCTACCATATCCTCCTTGGAAAATTCATATTATAAACTTACATTTTAAAGTTTTGAGAAGTCCTGCAATAAGGAAGCCTGTTTAAACATGTGTAACCAACATTTTTAAACTCATTAGTTCATAGAACCAATTGTCTTGGTGCTCTGTTAGCACTTGCTTAGAACCAGTGTTCTGGAACACACTTTAGAAAACAGTCATATCATTCAACTCTGGGTCTGCATTAGGTTCCTTGTAAAGTAAAACGGTCGAGCTAGATGCCTTTCAAGAATTCCACCAGCACAATGATGGATAGTAATGGTTTTCTGTCCACAGAGCCAACTCTGCCTCAAGGAATCACTAGAACTTGGCTTCCAGAAACCTCACCAAGCCAGCTTGTCTTTCCTCAAGGCCAGTCAAACAAGAACAAGAAACCAGGGTGGTAACAAGGACCAAAATGGTTTCTTTCATCAGGCCCCATACTGCAGTGCAACTGTGATTTCAGAACAACTTTCCTCAAAATTTTATGTGTATAATTTAAAGCACCTAATATCCCTTCAACCCTACCCCCACTAAAATGGCATTTTATTGTATAAGTCAATGTAAGCATACTAGGGATTAAGGAATATTAAAATGGAAATTTCAGTATAATGCTATCATAATAATAATGAAAATAGTAATAAGAAGCCCTTGTCTAGAGTTTTTTATGACCCTGGCTCTACTATTACATTTTTAGCTTATATATAAGCAGAGACCCAGAGAGGTAAAACGATTGGATCCCAAAGCCTTTTAAGTGACAGGGAGCTGGCACAGAAGGATAGGAGTGCGTGAAATGAGGAGAAAGAGGTTGTGAAGAGGATAGATTTGGAAATTGTTATGCTATGGCTTCACCCCCCACAAAGCAAAGGGAAAAAGGGTAATTACCCCTCTGCTTAAGGTCAAGATAGAGGACTGAGCATCTTTCCCCCTTAGTGTGTGGCCCAGTAGACTGTTGCATATGTTGAACCTAAGAAATCAAAGCCTGTGGGGATGGCTTAAGCAGCCTGGAGTGGCTTAGGTGGCCTACAATGGTGAACAAAGGGAATTAATTTTCTCCCAGTCTGCCGGTACAATGCATGTTTCATATGGGAGCCATGTTCAGGAGAAGCCAATGTGGGGTTGTTTTACATCCTTTTCAGGGGTTCCTATCTAAAAGCAGAAAGTGGCAGAACATGGGGAACCGAGAAGAGAGTCAAGTGAGCTAGAGGAAACGGGCCAAATGGTACAGCACCAGGGGTGGGATGCTGTCCACACCAGAGATTCGGAACTCTTATGGAACCGTGTACCACATACGTAATTGAAATTGATGCAGGTTGGTGAGGATATAACACAGGCTACCAAGGGCGTCTGCTCCATTCTCATTGTTCAAGCAAAAATGAAATGCACTGGGCCAGTGTTTTGTACATCATTAAAAGGAAATCTGGAGCACTGGGCTCTGAAGAAACTAGTCAAGGAAAGTCGAGTAGCTAAACCACCACCAAAGTCATAGAGTAAAGAGAATCTTTTCCCTTCATTTAGTTTTTAACACAAATCCCTGTCAATGTGGCACACTACTTTTTATAAAAAGCCTCTCACATTTTTATTGTTGTTTAACTTCTTCTAATGAGACAGAATATTTGGTACAATTTTTATATAAAGGAAGAAACTCGTTAAGCGTCTCTGACTTCTGGCTATTGCCAGCCCCGGAAACTAGACTCTACCACTGGACCACAGCTGTGGGACACCAGCTAACATTCCTACCCCTCCTACTTCTTTAGGTTAACAGCTCCAGGTTCAAAGTCCTCAACAAGAGTATCTGATTGGCTGAGATTAGGTCATGTGACAGCACCCTCACTGTCAGAGTTCATGGTGATATTTTCCCTCAAACTTGGGTAGCGGGAGATTGTATCCCCTCTCTCATAATATGCAATGGTAGGTTTTAAAAAAGAGGAAAAGTGTTAAGATGTTGAACAGACAATAATGTCCAGCCCCCCCCCCTATAGTAAAAGGAACTTAAAGGACAAAGGGCCTTGTAGGAGTCATATTCAAAAAGCAATTACAAGCCATGCCTATGGTGCACACCCATAATCCTAGTACTTGGGAGACTGAAACAGGAAGATGGCAGGTTCAAGGCCAGCCTCATCAATTTAGCAAGACACTCAGCAACTTAGCAAGACCCTGTTTCAAAATAAGTGAAAAGGGCTGGGGTATAGTTCAGAGGTAGAATGCCCCTGGTTTAATCCTCAGTACCAAAAAACAATTTAAAAGGTGATTGCATTTAGGTTATTATTAATATCCACTGGCTTGTGAGGTCTTTGAAAATTTGTGCTATATTTACAAATATGTATAAAGAATGGAGAAAGAATAGATTTTTTCACAAATGAAATTTAATTATTTTTATACTTTTATTAATGCATTATAGTCTCACATCATAATGTGTTACAATCATAGTGACAGTAACATACATGTACACAGCACTTGATGGGCTTTCCCCAGGCTCCCTCCTTATGCCTCTCCCACATACAGGGTATTGAGATTGACATTGGTATTCTCACACCCTACATAATGTCAATGAAAGTGATTCCTTCATTGATCCTCCCTCTCCCCTCTGCCTTCCCCTAGACCACCTCCCTGGCTCTACTGGAGTTTTCCTCCATTATCTAAAGTCCCTCTGGTATCCTGATTACTCCCTAGCTTCCACATAGAAGATAAAACATATGACCCTTCACTTTCTGTGAATGGCTAAGAATAGATTTTAAGTTAAAAATGGTGAAATATTTTTTATGGAAGAAAAACAGATATAGAGAAAGCAGAAAATGGAAAGGAAATTACAAGAGGGTTATGTTAAGCAGAATACAAGGACATGTAAACTGCAAGACAAGGGGAAATTTTATAGAGCAGTCACTAGATATATTTTAAGACTATCGATGCTATAAAGTTCAGAAGCTACAAACCTGCATTCTTTGTCAAAAGTAGGCTATCACATGCAAAGGTAAATTGAATTTAGATGTAAAAGAGGATTTAGAGGTAAACCGGTACATTTTATGGAATGTTTACACAAAAAACATTTTAGGAAACATTTTTAAAAGTAGTATACAATGAAAAAACATTTTAGACACTTCAAAAAGTAATTAATGCACTGTTTTAAGTGAACACAGTTGTAATCCTAGAAATATTCTTTGTGTCTATGTGTCTTTCTTCTGGTTTCTTCTCTTCTTCACCATTGTGTCTCACTGACTTTTGGTTACACTTAAATTATTTAGGGTCTTTATTACTTTTCTTTTCTGTTCATACATTTACCAATCAATTCTCCTGACCTAAAATCTGCATCCCCAACCCAGACCTAGTTCCTGAGTATGAACACATATATAGCCACCATCTGTATTGGCCTTCAAAAATACATAAACTAAAATTCTCCTAAATATAGCATACCATCTCCACAAAACTTCTGTCCATCCTGTGTTTCCAATCTCCTATATATAGTAACCACGTACATGATTTTCCAAGCCAGAAACCTAAAGTCATCTCTGACTCCCCACAACATTCAAGCATTCACCAGGTCCTTCCAAACAATAACCTCTTTAATGCATCCCCTCTTGTCTGTTTCTGACGTCCCCTGCTATAGCTCATATTCCCATCATCTCAGAGAAGATAATTAGTCTCCTTCCTGGATTTCCTTTCTTGATATTAGAGTAATCTTTCTAATACCCAGATCTAATAACATTGCAGCTCTGCTCAAATAGCTCTGATCAACCTCTCCATAAAATATTTGTATGCCAGAGAATTATATGGCCCCTCTCCACCCTTGAAGCTATTTCATCAACTCCTCCCCAGGAAATACAGTTCTTTAAAGGTCCCCCCAAATGTACTTTGGCTCACCTCTCCATGTCTATGTTTGGATTTTCTTCCACCCGTCTTCCAGATTCTGCTTAATGAAATTCCATTCATTTCCAAATAAACTTCAGTATACTTTGTGTTTTGTGCCAGATAGTTTTCATCTTGGTAATTATGTCGTTACAATATTTCTGTTGGCACTTTTTAATCTCTCCACTGGATTTTTAAATTCCTGGTACAGTTAATGACATATAGTAGGTGTTCAGTGAATCTTTGCTGCATAGAGTGGCTAAAGAATATTTTGTGATATAATTTTATATATTATACAGTGTTAAGTCCATATAAAGTTTTCTCTTCAAAAGGTCATATTCTAATCCTCACTGTCTCAGTGAATAACTCCTTATCCAGCCAGTTGCTGAAGTTAGAATGCAAACAGACAGTCTTGACACATCCCTCTCCTACCTCCATATCCATTTTATCACCAATGCTTATCACCATTACTTCCTAAACATTTGAATTCTTCCAATTCTCCTCAGTTCTACCATTACTATCAACCCAGTCTAAGATGCATTATTTTTCCTGGATTGCTGCCATAAATTTCCTGAATAATTTATAGATAGTCTTGACTCTACTTCAATTCTCACATTGCATATAGAGTTATTTTCAAAGCACAATTCCAGCCTCACACCTCTTCCTCTGCCACCACTACCCAAACACACACACACACACACACACACACACACACACACACACACATACACGTACACACATACACACACATACACACACACACACACACACACACACACACATACCAAAGAACCATGGTTTTGATTTGCTCTTGAGAGCAAGGAAATGGAGGTAATTTGGTTTTTCATTACTGGAAATATGGACACATTAAAATATGATGGGGGGACATGAATATTATTATGTGACAGTCAGAAGCAACAAATTATACATACTACTAATAATATGAATTGACCTTAAGAACATAGCTCTAAATAGAAAAAAAACTAAATGAGATTATAGCACAATATCATTTACATGAATTTAAATGTATGCATGCAATATAACAATCATCATTACTAAGGATATATTGAAACATAAAGATAGATTTCTTAGGCTTCCAACTCCCCATTCCCTATTTCATGTTTTCTTCTTAGCACTTAACATCTTGCCAACTTATATTCTAATTGTTTATGCAGTTATTTCTCTGTTTCGCCATTATAAATGTATGCTATATAAAGGATTTGTAGCTATTTTGTTCATAGCTGTTTTCCCAGTTCCTAAAATAGTATATTACAAAGAGCTCATAAACACTTGTTTGATGAGTGACTTTCCTTTTAGTACATTAAGATGTTTGTCCATGCATGTGTGTATGTAAGAAGGGGGATAATGGGATTCAGTGTAGAGATAACAGGTAATCAATAAAAAAACCAATCAAAAAGACCAGTCATGATCTTGAGAACCATTCAGGTTCTAGTTGTTACCTATCTCTGGAGCATCATTTCTCCACATGCCATCCCTATCAGTATATTTCAGCTACTTGCTCCCAATTCTTCAAATGCACCACACTTCATGCTACCTTGGAGCCATTGTTCCTACTGTTCTTTAAAAAGCAAAAACAAACAAACAAACAAAAAAACAAAAAACCTTTTCTTGCTGATACTTCCCTCTCCACAGTATTTCTTTGCCTAGTTGAATTTTACTCATATTTTACACCTCAGCTCAAGGTCTACTTCTTCAAGAATCCTTTAGTTTATAATGTTGTCATGGAACCCTGGAATCTTGTTTCTTCAATATACCTACATATCTTAATTCATAATTGTGCATTTGATTTTATGTTATTTTGTTAGTTTCAGTCTGCCTCACCAGTCAGTTCTAAAAGGTCAGGGAGTATTTCTTATTTTGACCATTATTGTATTTCTGGTGTCTAATACAGTATCTGGTGCACAGTGTATATATACAACAAATAGCCATTTAAATGAATGAGTCTCTTCTTATGTTTCTTTATACCTTTAAGAAAATAGAAATATAATATGCAAGAATACCCTTAAATCAAGAAAGATTTACCCTTTAAATTTTTTATTCCATTCAAAGTCACCCTTCTTATAACATGGACTTCATGCAGGTCTTATTGTTTCATCATAAATGATATCAAGGTCACAAGCCTAAATAAGGTTTCCCTCAGGACAGTCATTTAATGGAGCCAGAAGGTAGCAAAGGCTTTAACTTAGGGAGACAGAGGTGACAGAGGGAAAATACACCAAGTGATGTGTGCATGTATGAATGTATCACTTTGAATCTCTATGATGTATGATCACAATGTACCAATAAAAGTATTTTAAAAAGAGGAGCTTATATTAGGACATCTCCTCTCATTACTTTCCCCTTTAAAAGAAACATTTAAGTTAATTATGTACAAGCAAATTAATGTTTCCTTTACCTTCCAGCCAGATCCAGTTCAAAATTTTTTTGAAAGACTTAGTAATTTTCATTATCAGTTTTCTTGGCACTTCTCAGTGTTTCTGTCACTCTAATTGGAAAAAATACAGGAAGTCTTTGATGACTAAAAGAATGAGTCCCTACACCTCACAATCATTGCTGAGATTGCTTATTGTGTAAGGAGCTTCTTTGCAAAGTCAGGGAGCTATAGCTTTGATCATATTGCACTTAAAATCATCATTAATCTCCTTATTGTTGTAAATCTTATATAATTGATTATTTGCAACACCTTTTCCAAAGCAAAGAATGAATAAAATCTGATACAGACTATGTGATAATATGACAGATTTCCTTTTTAAATGTTTCTAGACAACATGTAGGTTTATTTTTAAAATAACATATATGTATATGTATAAGCAATCACAACAAGCATAACAGGCTTTCTGAGAGGAGATATGCTTCCCCGGTTCACATAATGATGTACACGATTCTTTGCTAACGTGGCCTATCTTTCACGTGTCACTTTGACACTTTGACTGCATTTCCCATTCTTTCCCCTTGTTTGAGTCTTGTGAAAATGCTTTTAGATTAAAGAAAATGCCCTTAGATAAAGGTAGCATTTCCACCTCAGATTTGAGTGTGAAGTCTAAATCAAATGTTCACAGACTTAGCTTCAAAGTATCCAAGACAAGAAATCTTCCCCAAAGAGAGAAAAGGTATTTAATCTTCTGGGAATTATACTCTAAGGATAAGAGGGAGTGAGAAACAAAAGAAGGTTGTAGGCTTGCAGAATTTGGGTTAGAAAAGCTAAAGTAGTACAGTTGGCTTCTGAAATCCTTAAATACCTGGGCAGTAGAACTGTTGATGAACAGCTTGAATTCTAGGGCTAAACCTACTAGATGCTTCCTTGTGTTCACATCTAAGAGACTTGGCTAAGTAGGAATCTGCCCACTTGCTTCATCATTGCAAAGAAAGGCAGTTTTCTACCATGTGCCCATTACACTACATGCAGATGGGAATAAAACCAAAGGATGCATGGATCATCCGTGAATATTAATTCTTTTTGTTTCCTTAATGTAGTGCTTCAAAGTTTGTTAGTATGTCTCATGAATTACATTGCAAAGTACAAAGACTTGAACTTCTCTTTTGCAAAGAAAAGTGGTTTTCCTTTTAATCCTTGCCCAGAACAGTCAACCATTGAAATTTTAAAAACTTCGTAATTTGCTCTGGCATTTTGTAGAGATGCAGAATTTGAATCTCTTTTTAAGCTACTCCAAAATACTGAAAGAAAATGGAATTCTTGCACTACCTCAAAGTAAACAACCAAAACTTCCTGAGATGAACTAGAGAGGACTTCTAAGACCTAGAAACTTTTATATAAAGGATAAAGCATGCTGGTTCTCAGAATGTGTATTTAAGCATTCAGAATGCTAAAAATATTCTTGTAAAGAAAAAAATATTAAAGGTGATTGCCAAGTGACCCATGTTTTAAATCTTTGGAACTATAAAAGGAATACAAATATACAAATGTACAAATATACATTTTTATGTATATTCACTTATTCAGGATGCTAAGATATTCTTGTGAAGAAAAAATATTTAACATGATTGCCAAATGTATTTTAAATACATTTATACATTCAGAATGCTAAAAATATTCTTCTGAAGAAAATAATATTAAAGGTGATTGCCAAATGACCCATGTCTTCAAACCTTTGGAACTATAAAAGGAATACAAATATACAAATATACATTTGCTTTACTCTAAGATATGAGAGGAATGAATCAGATCCAAGAATTAGACTAGCATCTTTCTATAAAGTATTGCCAAACAAATATATTTGACTTTATTTTTAGTTTGATAAAGTAATATATGAACATTTTTAAAAGTTAAGTATTTCAAAAAACTTATATTTAATATGAAGAGTGTCCTGCTTTGCCTGCCACCAACCTGCATTCACCTTTGAGGCAATCATTCTAACCTCTTTAGCAATTCATTCTGATATATGACTATGTATGAAAAATACTATCTTCATACTATTTATTGATATGTCAATTTTAGACATTATACTTTGATTCCTAAGCTAACAAATACTCTAGTTCATTTTCCATATGCACACACCTCCTTTCACGAAAAGTCAGAATTTTTGTTCAATTTATGCATGGTTTATTTTATGAAGATTATGTAAATATTATTTTACTCCTGCAATAGTAGCATTTTATATGTATTTTCTCCCAAATATTTATAACTGCCTCATTTTTCTTAATTTTTTAATTATGTATTGCTGAATTTCCCAAATGTACCAACAATTTTTTGTGTGTGTGTGTGTGTGGTACCGGGGATTGAACCCAGGGGCATTCTACCTCCATGCTACACCCCCGGCCCTATTTTTTATACTTTATTTTGAAACTGGGTCTCACAAAGTTGCGGAGGGCCTCACTAAGTAGAGAGAGAAAGAGAGAGACAGGGAGAGAGAGAGCTGAGGCTGACCGCGAACCCAGATCCTCAGGTCTCCGCCTCCCAAAGTACTGGGATTACAAGCGTGCGCCACCATGCCCGGCTATGTACCAACAATTTTATAAAATGCTGGTAGATATTCTTTTCTATAAAAATATATACAATAGCTTGTCTAAGAATTATTTTTCCCTTCTCACTTCAATTTGTTGATTATTCCTTTATATGGCATTGTGTTTTTGTTTCATGTCTATATTTCTAAATATTTTATGATAACTATAGAGCCTGTATATTTCTGCTTGTTTTTGATAAGTTAGCTTTCTTCCATTTATAATGTGTATTCTAAAATTGTGTTGTCATTCTTGATCTGCTATTGTCTTCTCTCCTATTCTTATTCTTTGCTAATTTATCTTATAAAAGTTATTTATTACCACTTTTGTGGGACTTTAGAGATAGAACTTTTTTGTGTGGCACTGTGGATTGAACCCAGGGCATTCTACTTCCGAGCCACTCCCCCAGCCCTTTTAATTTATTTTTACTTTGAATCAGGGTCTTGCTAAGTTGCTGAGGCTAGCCTTCAATCTGTGATTGTGCCACCATGCCCAGCAAAATGTGTACAATTCTCATATTTTTATCTAAGCAAATTTAAAAGATTAAGATAACATTTCTTGAAAGAGTTGCTGCAATATTAACAACAACAACAACAAAAAGGTATCCTATTTCATTGATCTTTTAGAAGAAAAAAACAAGTACAAACATTTTAAATGATTGACTCCTGGGCACTGAAGAAAAAGTGTGGAATGTTGGGCATGTAAGCATTCTTCTTAAATTCTCAGTCATTTCTTAAGTTCTATGGATAACTTTGTTCTGTACAAGAAAAGGCGTAGTCCCAAACTTCATAACAAAGAGTTTCCCTGAAAAAGGCAGGGTTCAGAGATGTGACATCCCCAGGCAGGAGCAGCAGACAGGAGAGTGAGTGCCATGCTATGGTAGACATGTATAACTTAGCTAGTCTGTGTATCTCTTCAATACCACAATGTGGAAGTGTCCAAGATAGCAAATTAGGGGTCGGGCATGGTGGTACACACCTGTAATCCCAGATACTCAGGAGGCTTAGGGTGGAAGATCTCAAGTACCAAGCCAGCCTGGGCTATTGAGACCTTGTCTCAAAATAAAAAATTAGAAGGGCTGGGGATGAGCATCCCCTCAATTCAATCCCAGTACTGAAAACAGAAAAAAGAAAAGAAAAGAAAAAAGAAAAGAGAAAGGAAGGAAGGAATATTAGGGGAGAACCTGAGACCTGCATAGAGGAAAAACCTGAAGCCAGACAGGGCATCCTACAATATTATTTTCAAAGCCAAGGGTACAGAATGAGTACCTCTTGCTTTACTGTTAAGTGTTCTTGTTCACTGGAAGGGTAGAATGAAAGAGATATTTACACTTTTTTGATAGCAATGAAAATGTTTAAAAAACATGAGGATTTCTGGCTTTATGAAAACCTTATGTTAGTTCATTTTTGTCTATTGTATTCATTCTGTCCTTTCTTAGTTCCTGGATCTGGATACTTGCCATAAAGACCAAGGAGGGGATGAAAGATGAATTGGTAAACACGCTAACCCATCTCAGAGGTTGAGAAAGTTAATGTGGCACACTTCACAGGATAACTTATGAATGGCTTTTTGAAAACATTATTGTTAGTGTAGTAAGAACACTTTACATGAGATCTACCTTCTTGACACATTTTTAAATACAGGATGTAGGAATACTTTTAATGAAGATGAAAATGTGCTCTTGAGGTATACAAAAGTAGAAATAAATAATGAAAAGGTAGGAAATCAGATAGTGTAATATATATTTAAGAAGAATAATCATGTGGATGTATATAATCTCATCAGTTTCAATCATTGATTTTTATTTAAATACATTTTAGTGTTATTCAAATACAAGGTCATATCTTAGAAGTACATGAAACTCGTGCTTCAGTGTTTTTATCTCCTTTTTGTTATTGTTAAATATAAAGTTGTTTTCATAATTTTACATCATCTAGATTTTGAACCCAGATCTCTCTTAAGCTCCAAACTCATGAATCCAATGCCTTTCTGCTCTCTGTCATAGCATTCAATTCAGTAAGTCTAAAGTAGGTCATTAAGCCCTTCCTAACTCCTCCTGAGATGCTTACCAGTCTCCATGAATCCTACCTAGTTTCCCAAGCCAGAAACGAGTTCATCAACTTTGCCCCTATGTCTACTTTACTCCAAATAACCACACATTCTATTGTGGCAGTTCTACTTAAATTATTCTTCAGAAATGTCACCATTTCCAATCTTATCCTCAATCATTTACTTAATTGAAGAGATTAGAATCTTCACCCAAATCAAAAGAAGCAGCTCCTAACTGGTTTTCTTGATTCTTCCTCCATTTGGTAATTCCCATGACCTTTCTGCAGTATTAATCTATTCATTTTGCAGCTGTGCTTTAAAGTCCTTCAGGGCTTCTCCTAACCCCAAGAATGCAGTTCAAACTCCTATATAAGATCCTTTTAGCTGCCTGTCTCTACAGTGCCATTTCCTTTCCTCTGCACCTTTCTCTTCAGATCCTGGATTTAATCTTTCATATTTCCCTGAATAGGTCATGCCCACTCATAACTTAGAGTTTGCCTTTGCCTGGACTTCTCCCACACAGGTTCCTCCTCAGCACCTTCCTTTCCCAAACTAATTCCTTTCCCCAGCTGCCCAGTATACTCTCAGAGCTCCCATGCTAAACTCTTTTGTTACATTCACCATATCTTATTGCAAGTTTTCAATTATTTATTTCCATGACCACTAGACCTTACAGTCTTTGAGGGAATATAGTTTATTTATCATGATATCCCTTGTGTTTAATGTGATACCTTACAAATAAAAGGCATTCAAAAATACATTTCAAATTAATTTTAAATTTAAATTTTTAATGTAAGTTCAAATATTCTGAATTAATCTTAAATGGGTAGATTTCGTTATTTAATATTGGTTAATCTTTGAAGACAAGTCTAAGAAAATAGTCAAGTCCAAAGTAATGTAATATTTAGAAGCAGTTTTGAAAATATACTGTTTTTGCATTATATTAATGACACCTAATATAGTGATTATAAAATGAAGAATGTCACATAGCTATTTTTCCTTGATTATTAAATAGACTTATGCAAATTTTACCAAAGGAATGACTGACTCCATGAGGGGAAGAAAAAGAGTGTGTCAAATGTCCCAAAGATTCAAGAACTGTTGAAAAACAGAACTAGATGAAGCCTTATAAAGATATATTCAAGCAAAACCAAAATAGCCTGGTATTTTAACAGTATTAGTTTCAAATGCCTGCTGTAACAAATGTCAATTTGACCATCACCAAGATCAATTGCATTCATGATTAGATGAAGAATGAGACAGTTGGTATATATATCAAGTCTTTAAATGAGACAGTTGGTATATATATCAAGTATTTAAACCATGTAATGATGTATGAATGATCTTTGCCTCTCCCTTTATTTTTCTATTTTGTTTTTCATTGCCTTGGCCCTTTCACTGATATTTTGTGGGTTAAAAAAACAAAGTTTTTTTTTTTTTTGCTTTCTGAACATGGAGTTATGTGCTGGGTGATAACTGCCACAGGAAGCTGCTGCTGTTAGAAGTCTCTCACATGAAATGACTTGGAGTCAAAAATAATTTTTAGAAAAAATTATATTTATTAGGGATATGAGGTGGCTGGGGAGAAGGCAGAAAAAGCTTCTGTCTCTCTTTCAACTAGCATCCTTACTTATTGAGGGTTTAAACAAAGCATTTCTAAAAGTGATTAAATGGCAGGGCAGTCACGAGTTGAGTTTAGGGAGAGGCAGTCATAGGTTAGCTTCAGGGAGGCAATTGAGCTGGGTTTAGGGAGGGGCAAGGTAAACACTTCTGGGAGAATAGGAGGTTATCAAAATCCACCTTGCTTATGGGTCCCATCCGGTCTAAGGAAGCTGCTTGAGGACAATTTTCACTCAGCATGTACTATGTACATAGCTTAGCCGGTCCAAGATGGTGACCATAGCAAGTGGGGCTTAGAAGGCTCCCAACAGAGTTACACTGTGAGCCACCTTGTACCCATGACTGTATTTCAAGTTACCAGAACTAAGTGGCACTGGGAAATCAAATTCTAAAACGAATCTTGGGACCTCTTAGGGATTTACCTAATTTACTATTTTTATGTAAAGTATTGTTACAAAAATGTATCATGTATCACATAACCTGAGTACACATCATAATATTGAATAAAAATAGCTAAATACATGTTTCTCAAACTGTAGTATGCCCAGGAATTACTCAATGCTATTAAATAAATTTGTGGGATCTTACGTGACTACTTAAAGACAGATTTCCTCTACTATTCTATTTTTCAGATTTGTCTTTCTGGGTAACCTACCCCATACCAATAACTCAGGATCAATTCTTATGTAAAGCATTTTTCCACTTTTATTGCATTCTAAAATAGGCATTTTTCCAACATGGCAGTTTTCCAACTTTTTTCCCTCAGTGCCACACAAGAAGACATACATTCACTTGTGTAACATACTTGTACAAACCAGATTTCTGGCTGGCACATAGATTAAAATAGACTGTGCAGATCCCTGGCAGCTAGCTCATCCTGCACAACAACAAATTTCCTTATTATGTGATAGACCCATCTGTGTATTTGTTGTGATGCCCCAGCTGAGAACTGTTACCCTGGGTCCAGATCAGGATTTCCAGATGACAGGCATTAGTAAGTAAGAAGAAAGGAGCCGGGTGTGGTGGCGCACGCTTGTAATCCCAGTACTTGGGAGGCTGAGACCAGAGGATCCGGGTTCGAGGCCAGCCTCAGCTACTTAGTGAGGCCCTCCGCAACTTAGTGAGACCCTGTTTCAAAATAAAGAGAAAAAATGGGGCTAGGGGTGTAGCCTGGAGGTAGAATGACCCTGGGTTCAATCCCCAGTACCGCAAAAAAAAAAAAGTAAGTAAGAAGAAAGGATGCTGGTTAATAATCTTCCTCAAGAGGCTGTCGTACTATCTTTGTAAGAGGCATGTTACACGTCACCTGCAGTATGGATTTAAAACTGAAACCAGTTGAGGGTCAAAATTAATAACACCAGCAAGATGTACCTAATGAATACAGAGCTTTCATATCAGGAGCACAGGACTCAAAGTTAGAAGACTTGAAGTTGAGTTCTTCTTTTGTTCATTTCTAATTCTAAAATCTCCTTTGCTCTGTTCTTCCAGTGTTTAATCTGCATCCTTGAAAAAGCCCTTACCACCACATCACTCATACACACACACACACACACACACACACACACACACACACACACACACACTTATGTATTTTCCCCATTCCAGGATGGAAGCTTTTGGGCCCAGATGATTCTTGCTACTTCTGTTGTATCCCCAGCCTATATAGATATTTATTAAGCAATCATTATGATCTAGGAAGTGAGGATTCAATTTCAAAACAAGGGTCCCATCCTTATGAAATTTATTTCCTAATATTAGGGAAAGTTCTTGATTGTAATCCTTATCCATGCACATTTCTTTTTATCTCTGTTCATAATCCTCTAAAGGAGGGCTGATTATAAAGACACTCTAGTGTTATACTTTATCTGTACTGTCTGACCTCCTCACTCTACTCAAGAATATCTTACTGTCTCCAACCTTGTGTTCTCTCATCTGAAAGTTCACCAGTATATTCTGGACACCCAAGGTATCCCCTGCTTCCCAAGATTCTGCTGTCCCTGAACTACTGCCAGGTTTTGAATACTTCACCACATATCCTTCTATTTGCATTTCTTATTCTCCAATGAGTTTTGGTGCTCTATGGTAAATAAAAATGAAAATTATTCTTATGCTGATTATGGTGCTAAAATATGTCTAAACTGTTTACATAGTTTTCTTTTGAGAAATCAGCATGGAAATCAAATGAATTCTTATATTCTAGGTCAAACACACTCAATATTAAGATCTCTGAAACTTGTTCTTTAGCAGCTTTGGTGGAAGACTACAAAACAAGAAGCATTTTGTTTTTTAAAGAAAGCAGTAATTAAACTTGTTATTTGAGAGAGTAAACGGAAATCTCAGCATAGATGGTTTAAAAGGAAAGATAATTTCAGAAAATAGTACAATTTCTTGAACCTAATTTTATGCTGAAATCAAATACTACTTTAAATTCAGGCATAATTAAATATTTGCCTTTCCACAGGTTATATATAGTTTCACATTAAGATAATTTGATTTTACTCTGACTCCAAACAGCACAGTACCAAGTTGGCAGGAAATTTATGGAAAATATTGTCCAAAGTCTCCAGTCAAATTAAAAAACACAGCATAGCAGAGAGTAGGAATTAAATTGTAGAATCTGAGGACATTTTCTAAACAATTATAAGCTTATACCTGACCAACATAGTTCATTCTGCAATTTGATGGATGGCAGAGTTAGGAGTTCTAATGAGTTCCAAAGAGGAGATGATGTTAAGTGGGATTGGAGATAGATTAAAAGAGGGGGTTGTTGGTTAAGTATAATCACTACTGTAGTATAGTCACCAAACATTTGTGGACACATTAAAGATACAATTTCTAAAGATCCACTCACTCCAAACCCTTGCATCTGATATGATCTTCGAGAGTGGAAATTGAGAATTTATATCTTTAATAAGAGTAGTTGCCTAAACTAATATTTCAAAACCACAGTTTTTAACACATTTATTCTAAAGCCATAACGACTAATATAAGAATATAAGTCCTCAGACCTTGGACAGTTTTTTAGTCAAGGGGTGGTATGGAGGTTGGGGGACAATATAATAAGAACTCAAATACCAGTGCATGAAAAATGCCTTGTGCTTACTCCAATGCAAATACCATTTGCTTCCATTCTGTGCTCAGAGACACAAGGTCCCAAGTAATATCTTCTGCATGCTCTGCCCCATTTAGAAGATAAAGAAGAGTGGGTCATCTTCAGAAAAAAAGCTCATGAAAGAGCAGATGCACAGTATTGATGCCTACTCTTTAGGTAACCGGCTATTCTAGTCCTGAAACAAAAGACCCAATAGCATTTCCTGGTCACATGTCCCCCATGTAAATTCTCTCTGCCTTCATTCTCATCTGCCTCTGGTCTACGACTGCCACCAGATCAGTATGTCAGAAACAAAACGCCATTCTGATTACTTCTGTGTTTAAAGTTGTCAGTGGCATTTAATTGCAAAAGAGAAAGGAAAATAGAAAATGTTTAGCAAGCACTCAAAAGGCTTCTGATCTGGCCTCTTACAGTGTGTGCAGCCTGTGCTCTGGCCATCCTGAGGTCCTTTCAATTCCCCCCGTGTGCCTGATTTCTGGGGTCTCTACATCATGGTCCTGAATTCCATCTCCTGACAATCCATGCAAATATTCATCTGTTCATGGCTTAGACCAGTAGAGACCTATGATTATAGTTTCTTTCCTGATTGGATTTCAAGTTTCTTTCTATTCTTCCTAATTGTTGTTTTTTACTGTTACAATTTCCCTTTGTTATATCTATTTTTTTCTTTGAAATGGTCCATCATATCATATATTCAGTAAAATTCCTTATTCTTCCAAACACTACCATTCTAGGACTTCAGTCCTCCTGCTCCAATCAGGGCTGATGGTTCTCTAAACTTCCCTTCTTGTTGGGGATAAGCAAGCTATTGCCCAAGGGCCAAACCCAGCCCCCCACATGTTTTGTAATGATCTCTGAGCACATATTCATGGGGTCATTTTAGGGAGAGTGGATGGGGAGCCAGCCTTAAATTTTGACGTCCCAACTGTTTCAGTTAAAAGAGGTTTACCCACATGCCATCTCTTATATTGCCTTCTTCATTCTCACCCAAAAGGTCTGTTTGTTTCTTTGGTGAGAAACCACATGGATGTTCAGGTTCTGCTGTTGCTTCATACATCATTCTGACCTCATTACCCCGTGTCTTCAGAGTCCTAAGTCTCCCTAGGGTTCTGGGGAGTAGAGGACTCCCCAACCTTGTAGTTGAATGCAGCCCTTTTCAATATATTGTGGTCAGCAACTATATGAGGTGACATTAGCTTTCACTCCATCCATTTCACCCATTTCTACTTTCAGAATTTTCATATCTCATATCCATTTTTGTTCTCTTTATTGCTCTTGGTTAAAACCTTCCAACATCCTTCTCAAGCTTTTAAATGAGGTCTGTTTCAGAAAGGGGAGGACATAAACCAATATATTCACTATGCCTTCATGAAGTAGACTTACTGGAGGGTTTCTTGATATCACGTAAGAATCTTCTGAAGCATTTTCTATGTACTGCTTTTATAGCATTTCTTTCTTTCTTCTTGTATTTATGAATATACATACATTATTTTCTCTCTAAATCATAATATTTTTGGAAAATAGATGAATCTAAGTACATGTAATACTCTAGTAATATTTGTTGAAGAAACAAAATAATGAATATAAAGAGGAAAGTCAGGGAGGAGGAGTTTCTTAAAGAAAAGGCAGAACCTGCTTTTTGACAGGTATTGCAATGTAAGAATTTTTTCATTTTTACCTTTACCCAAGAGACATATGCTATTCCTACATCCCACAATATCCCTACCTTTGTAATACTCTAGGGAAAGAAAAGCAAATTGTATTGCCCCTAAAGGGTATCTCAAGAATTTTCTTTATTTTATAGGGTTAACCTATAATGGAATCTGTCACTACAACTTTTTCATTTGATTTAATAATCAAGTAGACCAATAGAAAACCTATTTCCTAGAGGAAAGAGATAAAAGGTAAATGTCTTGATGGCTTTCCTGTGGTTATGAGGGAAACCAACCATCATCAGCAATTGGAACTTTGATTTTTTAGGTGAAAGCTAAATATGGAAAACCTTCCTAATGACCTATGACTATAAAGGGAGAAAGCTGTGAAATTCATAAAGAAGGCCCTAACTTCTGGAGTTATGCCACTCCCCATCAATGAGACCTGGGACCAGCTCCAGAACTAGGCTGCATCTTGAAACCCTCTAGCCCAGAGCTCACTAAAAAGGCAGCCTCCTAAAGTGGAGAAGGCAGAATTGGCATTCTAGAGTACGCTCATCCTCAGTGGCTTGTGCTTTGATTACTATGCTGAACACATCAAGTAATTCACATAAGTCATAAACTTACAGACACAACATTCTTCTTGCAAGACTATTCTCTCATCTGCCTCTCCCTGAGAAAGAAAAATATAATTTCAACTTTGTCTTCTCTCTTCAAATTGTTCATCATTGCTTTAGGGTACACAAGTGAATGTGTGTTTTATTGCTGATCTCAATTTACAATGCAGTTTCATAGCAGTTTGTCAATATTATCTTTCCAAAAGGAACCAAGCAAACTGCCAGGATGCACTTTTAATGGCCTCTTGGTGGTGATTAAAATGTCATTTATGAAATAATAGCCTGTTTGTTTTACCTGACTTGAAGTAACTGCTCAGATTTACTTGGGCTGTGCTGCTCTTTCCATATTGAAGACCTGTACTTGAAGTAATCTAAGAATGCTGTATTTCTTGAAGTGTAATAAAGCTGCAGATAATCTGATGTGCACCTTTCCTACCTACAGTGCAATTTAGATCTCACCTGGGGTCATTTGGGTCTCCATTCTCCCCTGTAGAACTCTCATAGAAATTAGTGTCAGAGATTAGATTCAACAGATTATTTTACTGTGGCCACCAGGAAAATCTCATCATAATCATAGTAATGATTAAGTGGTGTCATGAAGAGGAAATGGAGACAAAACAGAGCATAGCAGTTATGTGCATAGACTGGAGGGCCAGGTTGGCTGCGTCCAAATCCCAAATCCATCACTCATCAACCATGTGCATGCTAGTCAAGCTGCTTACTTCTCTGTGCTCATTTTATTCATCTGTACGCTGCAGATAATTGTACCTTCCTCCTTGGGGCTTTTGTGAGTTAATTTATATCAAATGTTTGGATAACCATTATATAAGTATGAAACATGATGGTGATGATGGTGACAAAATTTTCTTGCTGAATTTTTAAGGGTCCACTTCAAAGCACTTTGGAATAGACTATAAATTACCAAGGAATAGCTGGGATAGTTTAGGAGTTTGGGGAAACAATTGCAATTCGTTTTTGATATAAATCACTTGGGAATTCTTTCAGAAATCACTGAGGTGGTCCCATGGGTTGAGGACTGAGCTGATAATCAGGAAACTTGGGAATTCTTACTTGCTCAGCTTTCTGATGTTGAAGTCATTTATCCACTTTAGCTTCACTTCCTTTATTTGTAAAATAAGAATATTTGACTAGATGAATTCTGAGGTGCTCTTAGTGCTGTTTCTAAATCAAGTCACATTTTAAGTGACCTGGGAAAAACTTGCCACCAACAAGAGAACACAGTGACAACTAGAAATGGCTTCGTTATGGCAAAGCCTCTCTGTGGATTCTGGCTTGTGAATGTGGCTGTTTCAACATCAGGCTTATCCACAGCCAGCACACCTATGCGGCTCTTCCACCAAGCCTGAAGCAGGAAGCAAGACGCTCTCATACCACTGGCCCTGTCATCTGCAAGAAGCTCACAGCCCTCTCAGGCGAGGCATGGATACACCTGGGTAATGCAAGTTGTTCTAGGCCAACTTAGCACCCTTTACTCTGCAGAAGTTCCCCAGACTCTAACTTCCATTTGCACATATGTTATCTGCCTCCCTCCTACCGAGCCACCCCCCCACACACACATTGGTTTGTAATAACTGTGCATATTTTATATCACTCAAGGGATTTCAAAATTATTAATTAAACTAAATTCATTCCTTAGGGGAAAACCCATATGCATACACACCAAGGTAAACATCCAATTTTTCTGTGCCAAAGAAAACAAAAAGGGAAGAAATATGATAATTGAAATGAAATGTTCCTCAGTATAATTGTCACATAACAAAGATGATAATTAAAGGGGAGGGGAGGGAGAAAAGAGGACTAACATTGAACAAGCATCTATTCTGGGGGGCCCCTAATACTAGATGTTTCTCAGCAATATTTTATTTCATTATTAGGTGATGAACATTATATTCTTAATATTCCTAATACTTAAAAAAGAAAAAATCCACGAAGATTCCTGGGCAAGAGTCACACACCACTAGTAAATACTGGAACGCTGGAATGTGATATTACTAATGAAGCCTTTGCTATGTTTTCTGGAGGTCTTTAAGACATCCAGCTTTGTAAATTTTTTTAATTCTGTTTTGTTCATCTATAACCAATATAATGAAAAAATTTATACTTTTATATGAAAGTTAACATGCAAATTTGTACTTTTATAGACTAATAAGATTATAAATTCTGAGCGTTTAACTTTTTAAGAATAGATATCATATTTGTTGGGAAAATTGCTTTGAATTTACTATATCCTTATGATTTCAAAGTTGGAGAAAGTTCTCCTGAACTACTGCCAAATATTTGTTGCCTACAATTGAAACCCAGACAAAATGTAGAACATAGATTCCCAAAGTTTGTGATACTATCCCCAGGGGGGACAGTAATAGCCTCAGGTGCAATTTAGGGGATATTGAATAAAAATAAGATAGCAGCCGAAGTGCCCAGAGGGGAGCTGAGTATTTTTTTTTTCTGAAAAAAAGGTAGAAAGTCAATGAGTTTGAGAATCTATGAGTAGAGAATGATACATGATACCAGCAAATAAAATATAATTGAACAGTTAGAATTTAATCTGCAGGTTGAGTCCACTCATCCAAGAACTACTTGGGTTTTATAGCTAAAATGTGTTTGCAAATGAAACCCCAAATGTATCTATTTTAGATGCCTTTTTTTTTTTTGCGGTACCAGGGATTGAACCCAGGGGCGTTCTACCTCCGCGCTACACCCCCAGCCCTATTTTTTATACTTTATTTTGAAACTGGGTCTCACGAAGTTGTGGAGGGCCTCACTAGGTAGACAGAGAGAGAGAGAGAGACAGAGAGAGAGAGAGAGACAGAGAGAGAGAGAGAGAAAGAGAGAGCTGAGGCTGGCCATGATCCCGGATCCTCTGGTCTCCGCCTCCCAAAGTACTGGGATTACAAGCGTGCGCCACCACGCCCGGCTTTTAGATGCCTTTTTAAAAAAATAACTAAAACAGATACTATTAACTGATAATCTGCTGATAATTAAAGCCCTAGGTAGGAAAAAGTGAACCATATTTTTAAATGAACTGCATTTAGATGACTAAGTTAACTTAAATATAACCAGCAATTTGCAAATAATAAACAGTTATAATGCCTGTGATTTTTTGTAGCTTTCCATCATTCCTCATTAGATGCTGGTAAAAGCTCTTAGCCAGAACATCAATTAGGATGCTATAATCAAAACAAAAACAGAAAAGAACAAGTGTTGGTGAGGATGTAGAGAAATTGGACTCTCGTGAACTCCTGGTAGGAATAGAATTGGTACAGCTGCTATGAAAAACAGTATGAAAGCTTCTCAAATAATTAAAATAGAACCACCATAGGACCCAGCAATTCTACGTCTTGATACATGCCCAAAAGAACTGAAAGCACAGTCTCAAAAAGACACTTGTACACCCATGTCATAGCAGCATCACTCACAGCAACCACAAGGTTGGAAGCAACCCAAGAATCCATGATGGGTGAATGGATAAACCACATATGGTATATACATATGTTATTGTTCCACCTTAAAAAGGAAGGAAATTCTTATGTATGTTACAATATGGATGAACCTTAATGACATTATGTTTAGTGAAATAAGCCAGTCACAAAAGTGCAAATACTATATGGGTTCTACTTATATCACATACCTAGAATAGTCAAATTCATAGACCAAAAGTAGAATGCTGGTTGCAGGGGTTGGTGGAGGAGGGAATGAAAACTTATGGTTTGGACATAGAGCTTTTGTTTGTGAAGATGAAAATCTTTCTGGAGATGGGTGGTGGTGATGGTCATGCCAAGATGGGAGTGTATTTAATGCCACCGAACTGTATAACTAAAAATTAAACTTTGGATTATGTAAATTTTATTACAATGAACAAAGTGGAAGTCTGATGGGAAAGAAGAGCATAATGAATTGTCTTCATTAGTTCAGTCTCCTTTGTTGCCTAAACTAGAATTTACCTCTGTGAAAACCTTGAACCTTGGCTTCTTATATAAAATGTCAATTATAGTGTCAGATTCATAGTTGTTTGAAAGGATCAAATAAGTTCTTATATGTTTAAAAAAAAAAAAAGCTCTTAGCTGGAACTCCTGATGTGAGTTCACAGTCTTTTTCTACTATTCTAGTTAGTTATCCTAGCTCAGCTGGACAAAGTTCCTCCCTTGTCGGTTCTGAGATGCTAATCACACAGAGTTCTTCAGTTGTTCAAAGATGGAGGAAGCTGACATCGCTGAATACTTACTGGGTGCAAGTGTTGAAACGCTGCCCTTTATGAGCAATGTCTTGGCTGTAAAGCAGGTTACACTATTCCCATTTTACTAATTGGGTACAAGCTGAGAAAGACTACGTAACCTGACCAAGGTTATACAATTTGCTGCATTCAGACATGATTTAATAATAGAGCCAATACTGTATGAATCTACGTTGTCCCCTTAAATGGAAAAAAGAAGAGGGCAAAGGGAGCAAAGATTATCATGAATTAGGCACTTATATGATATTTTAATCTCTAATGCAGATTTCTCAAACTCCCTATTCTTGGGATCCAAATAATGTTAAAGGTGATAATCTACATGAAGCTATCCCATGCCCACACCTAATCGCACATGGCTGTAAAGCAACCCTGCCCTATCAGTCTCTCCCAGCTATTCCTAGTCCCCTCTCAAAGTATTTCTGGTGGCATACAGGTGATGGCACATCCCTTGGGCACTGCAGTTCTTTGGGTGTACAATTGCTATCGCACTGGGACCTTCAGATACTCAATACAATGGTCAATGTCTAAATGAAAGAGAAAAATCCTCTCTTCCATATGGATAACCCTCTTTAAGATGAGTACCAAAGTAAGGTTGCCTAAGTCTCAAAGTCTAACAAAGTTTTAAATCACTCTTTCACATGCAGACATAGCCTTCTGTCTTTTTAAGTTGCAGAAATGAATCTAGGGGGTTTGCCCACAGTAGATTTGAATGGCAGACAAATAGTGATATACAAAATCATTCTTCCTCACAGACGGAGACCATTACCAGCTGAAAGTAGTTGTTCCCTCTGAAATTCTTTTCCTGTAGGCTCCTTTATCTTACATGTAAATAGTCTCCTGAGCAGCCTACTTCACCATCTCATCAGACTTTTCCAAACATATTTAAATCCTAGCAGCAGGCCCAGCTTAGGTCTAGCTTGGATATCCCACTACACATTTGCAGTCTCATTTAAATCTCACAAAAGCCCTGTGAGGTACATATCATTATCTCCATTTTATAGATAAGGAAATTGAGTGGCTCAGTAGCCTGCCATTAAACAGCTACGCTGTTAACATTAAACATTAAAACAGCTAGTTAGTGCTAGAATCAAGATTTGAGCCAAAGTCTGGCTGACATCCAAAGCCCAGGCACTTAATCACCACATGGCCTCACCTCTCAAACTCAGTGCAGTACTTACCAAGTGCCAACTACCTGCCTCAGATGCACAGCTCGGCAGCAGTATGTCTCTGGCCATTGCTGTTACTCTCCCTGGGTTACAACTGCCTTCATCTGCACTGTGTTCTGTCCCCTCACTCTGTCTCCTGTGCTCTGTGCTCAGTGCTATGCAAAGAGCTTTTAGGACCTTCAAAATTTTATGTAGGAAATTGGCATTCTCCTCTCTGAGTGCTGACTAGAAGACTCCTTCCCAAGTCCATTAGTCTGACACCCTTTTCTTAAAGGTTGACTCCTGCTCTAATTAAAAAACCTCTGTTCAAAGGAACCAAAAGTCCCCCAGGGATGAGCTTGTCTCAAAGATCTTCTACAGATCCAGGACTCTGATGTTTAAGTGTTGTTTATTGTTATTACGTGGGTTTCCTTTTTCCCATCACATATGGGTTATGTAAGCTTCCTATCAGAAAACAGGGCTTAGCGACCTCTGCTATTTAGAAGCACTGGTGTAACTTGTTCTAGAAGGGCATTTGGGCTCAATGCGGAAGGTAAAATTATCTCCATTTGGCTTCCCCTGAATTCTCTATCATAAGGACTCAATTAGCATAGACAAGAAAAATGAAACTGACCTTTAGGTTATCATCTCTTTCTTTCCTGCCAATATATGATTGTTCTCTCCAATACTGTCCAGTGTATTACTGGTTCCAATTAGAAATGAACCAAGGGAAAAGTCTTTGGTTCCAATTTCCCCCAAGGGGTTGAGGTCAGTTCTGTTGGACATTTTGGTTACTCCTTGCAGGATTCATTTCTAGTTTGACCTTATCCTTCATCCTCTTTCCTGACTAATGCTTTCAAAGAATGTGTTTTCAGATCTTTGGTAGATTTGGGGGTAAATTTTTGTTTTTATTCATTTCTAAAAAATGCTTATAATCTCATAAAAATTTTTGAAGGGTGAAGGAGGCTCATGTTTACTCCAACAAAGCCAAGTTCTGGTTCATGCATATTATGTAATAAAGCTTTTTAGCACGTCATCTTAAGGTGGGTTATTAATAAATAATCACTATTCTTTATCCATACTCATATTTCTTAACTATGAACTTGAGTGGTATCTGATGTTAACTTACAGTTTTCACTTATAATAAAAATTATATAACTTTAAATCTTATGAAAAGTAAGCAGCAACTAATTTAAAGGTAGTCTGACACAAATGCTTTATTTGACAAATAAGGAAGCTGAGCTATTAGATTTTAAATGTTTTATTCAAACCCCAGTAGGTTAATGGTAGGGCCATATTCAGAAGCACAGCTCTTTCTTTCTCATTTTCTTTTTTTTTTTTTTCCCGTACTGGGGATTGAACCCAGGGGCATTCTTCCTCTGAGCTACACCCCCAGCCCTATTTTTTATTCTTTATTTTGAAACAGGGTCTCACTAAGTAGCTGAGGCTGGCCGCGAACTCAGATCCTCAGGTCTCAGCCTCCCAAGTACTGGGATTACAAGTGTGCGCCACCATGCTCGGCAGCCTGATTGCTCTTAGATAGAATCCTTTCATACCTTATGCTTGAAGATTGGTTGACGGCTATGGTTACATGCCACATTTCTAATGCCAAGCCATTTTTAAAATCAGTTTACAGCCAAGCATGGTGGGACATGCCTATAATCCCACTACTTGGGAAGCTGAGACAGGAGGCTCTCATGTTCAAGGCCAGCTTCAGCAACTTAGCGAGACCCTCAGCAACTTACTTAGTGGGACCCTGTTTCAAAATAAAAAATAAAATAGGGCTGAGTGTGTAGCTTGGAGGTAGAATGCCCCTTGGTTCAGTACCAAGTACCCCTCCCCCCAAAAAATCAGTTTACTTTGCTGATTTTTGTAGCCATATAGGAAAGAAACTTCTGCTTTTGTAGCCATATAGGGTTTAGTACACACTACTAAAAACTATGGCTCCCTGGTATTTGAGAAAACAGTACAGACACAGAGGTCCCTCTGACCCTTCCCTTTATCCCCTCTCCCCTGAAGCACATCATAAAACCTAGGAAGGGTGTCCTGACCTCCACCTGAAGTAGGTTGTAAGACCATGTGAAAGGTGTCCGCAACATACCTGGAAGAAAGGAATGTCTTTATCTCTGAAGACAAGGATACAGAGTAGAATCTGAATAAACAGACCTAAGTCTCCTTCTGTTCATTGCCATTAGATCATACCCTCTTTATCCAGTCACACCTCCACTTCACACAACTGTCTGCTTCTTCATCAAATCAAATAGCACAAAAATACATGGGTTTCCCTGATTCTTTGGGTCTTTTTTTGGGGGGTGAAGCAGAGGTGGCACTGAGGATTGAACCTAGGGGCACATTACCACTGAGCTACACCCCTAGCCCTTTTTAAAATTCTAATTCATTCATTCATTCATTCATTCATTCATTTTTTTGGTACTGGGAATTAAACCCAGGGGCATTCTACCTCCAAGTTATACCCCACTACCCTTTTTGTTTTATTTATTTATTTTTGTACTGAAACATGATCTCACTAAGTTGTCCCAAGGCCTCCCTAAGTTGCTGAGGCTGGCCTTGAACCTGAGTTCCTTCTGTCTCAGCTTCCCAACGTCTGGGATTGCAGGCATACTCCACTACTCCAGGTTTGATGTTTTATTTTGAGATAGGATCTCACTAAATTGCTAAGGCTGGCCTCAAACTTGCAATCCTCCTGCCTTAGCCTCTCGAGTAGCTGGAATTACAGGCCTGTGCCACCACACCTGTCTTCTTTGGGTCTTCTTCTTAAGGATCCTATGTCACTTAAAACTTAAATGTATTTATATGCTTTTCTCTTTTTAATCTGCCTTTTGTTATAAAGGACTCTGCTATGAAACTAGTTATAGGAGAGAAGGGTATATCTTTTCCCCTACATACCAAATTATGTAAATATGGCAAGTGATATTCATTCCTATAATTGTTCAACTATGTTGTGATTTTTCTCTTGAAGCAGTATGTGGAAGGTTACTGTTCTTTTTTTATGTTTTATTTATTTATTTATTTATTTTTGCGGTACTGGGGATTGAACCCAGGGGCATTCTACCTCTGAGCTACACCCCCATCCCTAGTTTTTATTCTTTATTTTGAAACAGGGTCTCACTAAGTTGCGGAGGGCCTCACTAAGTAGCTGAGGCTGGCTGCGAACCTGTGATCCTCGTGTCTCAGCCTCCCAAGTACTGGGATTACAAGCGTGCGCCACCATGCCCGGCTGGTTACTGTTCTTGATGAGTGGCTCTCATTTCTATCCTCACGACTGCTGATTTATAGCCTGAATTCTAACCATATCCTGCTATGTGTATCCAACCCATCCCAGTGGCATTACATTACTGGAAAGCATGGAGCTCTAGCAGATAAACAAGGACACTGATGGCGGGGGTGCTGTGCATTGATAAAATGCCCTGACAGTATTAGGAAGCAGTTCCCATAGTGATAGAAACAAAAGAGCAAGAGGTGTATCTTAGTTTTCTTTGGTTGGAGAAGGCCAGGCACCCATGAAATACCCATTGTCATCAAGGTGCTTATACATATCTTCCTACCCCCACCCCTGGCTGTGCAGCTGTGGGGGTGGGGGGCTGTGAGCAAATATTCCTCCTGGCTTTCAACAAGTGTTAACTAATGCCGCGGTGTTTCAATTGATATAGCTACACCCCTCTATGTGTTTTATTGAGGATTTTATTGAAAAGAAGTTGAAATTTTGCATCTCTAGTCACCCACCATTATCATTCAAAAAGACAGTAACTGAGAACCAAATTATCTTTTTGGTGTTAGATTAGGAATCCTATTAAAATTAGGAGTGAACATAATCATCTTCACTTGTGTCCTTAACACTTTTTTTTTGCGGTACTGGGGATTGAACCCAGGGACGTTCTACCTCCAAACTACACCGCTAGTCCTATTTTTTATTCTTTATTTTGAAACGGGGTCTCACTAAGTTGTGGAGGGCCTCACTAAGTTGCTGAGACTGGCCATGAACCTGCGATCCTCCTGTTTCAGTCTCTCAAGTACTGGGATTACAAGCGTGCGCCACCATGCCCGGCTCATGTGTCCTTAACCTTGATTGGGAAGGGGAAGGATAGCAGACATTTATCTACTCAGGAGACAGTCCTGACTGAATTTTATGTTTTTGACTCAAAATAACTTTAGGTCAAGTATAAATCATATGATTTAAATGTGTCCTCTTCAACTGTTTGACAGAAATAAATAAAACCCAGTCTTTTTAGTCTTTCTGATCTAAATGAACTATTTGATCAAGATTCCATTACTTAAGATTCCTAGACAGTATTTTGAGAGGCATTTGCTGAATTAGTTCAAGTTTTTTCTATGTAGGGTTGGCTGGCTATGGATGATCATGAGGGTGTTAAATCCCTCTCAGCATTGTTATCTATGGGTTATGCTAAAATCTTAGGTTCTGAACCCTGTCTGTGCCACATTTGGGATGGGTATCATTATCCTTATTATTCTTTTTAAGATTTTGTACATATCTCTGGTCTCATCGTATGTTGATTCTAAGTTTTAAACTTCAAAGGAAAAACATTCATATACATAATCACATACACACCAGCAAATATATACATTCACTTTATTACTTACCAAAAAAATCTTATACAAAAATGTTTCACCCTTAATCTTTGTTCTTCCAGGTGGAAAGGGAGGCAAGATACTTTTTGTCTTTGTGAGTCTATGCCCTGCTTTAGGCAAATAGAGGGCGGGTACAGATCTTTCCTGCATCTGCTTTTTAACAATCCTTCATATTTCAGGGAGGCCTTTTCTGGCCTCCCACACAATTAATCCATCAACACATTTTGTCATCATTCATACATTCCATAATGTATTGAGCACCTTCTCTGTGTCAGCCACTGGGTCCATGTCTTAGGAACATAGCTGTGGATAAAATCAGCAGTGTTGCTGTCTTCATGGAGCATACAGTCTAGCAGGAACGTTACAATGACTGGCCTTGGGAAAAGCTTCACAAAGGAGTTAGCCACAGAGATGACTCTTGATATATGAGCAGAACACAGACTCTGGAACCTCTGCTGAGGACATTCTAGCAGCGGAAATGGCAGTAGAGACAAAAAGTTATAGGAGAAAGTCTTCATCCAAGGAGAAAATATTCATCCAAGGAGATGAGGGTCTTGGGTGGAAAAGAGTTTTCTTTGGAGGAATGGGGGCATTCTGCTTGGTTCAGGTACCAAGTCCACCCTGAGTCTTGCTCCCCAAGTGAGAGCCAGGAACAGTGGTTAATGAGCTAATTAGCATTTCAAATGATAGAATAAGAGGCATTAGCATCCTCCAGCTCCTGAAGCTAAGAGTGTGACAATGCCTTCATTTAGAACCTCCAGGAGTTCTCTTTCTTCCTTTCACTTTCCCTCCTTCTTTGCATCTTCCCCTTTCTATTTTGGTGTATAAATCCTCCTTTTGTGCATCCTCCTCAATTCTTCCTCTTTTGTTTTTTTTTCCCATTTTTCTTTCCTTTTTTAAATTTTCTTTTTTGTCTCACTTATTTTCTTTCCTCTTTTTGTCTCCTTATGCATCCATTTTCCCCATCCACAGAACTAATGTTTAGTATGTTAATGTGGTTACATTGATTTATGCTTACTTTAATTAATACACATGCACTTTATTTTTATTATATGTAATACTTTCATCTTCATAATACTCTCTCTCTAAAAAAAAAAAAAGCTATTCTTCCATATGGTCTTTCCTTATGTTCTCAAAATCCTCTATCTTGATGTTTGTACATTTTGAGGTTTTTATTCTTGTCTTAAACATAACCACAAAAGAGATTACTAACCTTTAACCATGTCTTATCACCATCCAAAGAAATGTACTTCCTCCCAAATTTTCCCTGCTGGAAATGAAAACTAACAAAATATAGAGAATATAATTGAATGTCTTTTTCTTGGGCACTTTATGCACAACCAGTAACCAACTGTACTGATGAACCCCAAAACAAGAATACAAATCTCTCTTCTAAATAAGTTCAAGTAAAACTTTTTTACAATAAACATGTTTTCTTTTAAAATTAAACTTAATTCTTCTAAGGAAATATTACATGATCAGTATAGATAATTTATAGAATAAAATTCAGGGAGTAAAAATACCCCTAAAACCAACTATTCCTCTCTTTTCTCAAACTTTAATTCAACCTTCATGATAGTGCCTGTTTCTATTCTATAACAATAATATATTACCGGCTTATATTAATCTTATCATCATCCAAGACCTCATGCCTTACTTGTTTTCGTTTTGAACAGAGGTATGACTTTGAACATTTCTAGCTTTCCAATGCTTTAGAAGCATTTTTTTTATCATTTGTATCACATTAGTCATTTTGAAATTTGTTTTTCACATAATAAGTAATAACTAAATTTAGTCTGCATATTCCTTTAATTTTTTCAATTTAATTGTATAAAATAATACACATAAATTACTTAGAAAATATCTGATTTCTTCAGAACATAATATGTGGAAAGTGTAATGTTAGGTGCAGGAGAGAAAAGCATTATCTTTTTCTCACCCATGACAAGGTCCACAGCTCATACCTCAAAGACAAAAAACAGATTAAAAGAAAAAAGCATAACAAACATATTTAACAAGGTTTATACAACATGGGAGCTTTCAGAAACAAAAACCCAAGGACCCAGAGAAAGTTTGAATATTTTCATCCTAAGTCTGAAAGAAGTGGATAGTTATGGAGAAGTGTGATTGGACAAAAAGGGTATGATTTATTAATATTTTTATTGGTGCATTGTAATTATGCATCATAATAAGGTATAGAGTGATAGGAATATATATGACTACAACACTTGGTATGTTTTCCTCTGAAACCTATCCCACTCCCCGCCTTCCCCATACATGTCATTGAGTTTTCATATATGTACATAGTATTATTTAAAGTTACCTTCCTTGCATTTCTATCCCCCCTTCTCCTTCCCATAAACCCCCTGCATTGCTCGATTGGAGTCTCTACTCTTTTATCTAAGTTCTCTTTTGTTACCCAATTTCTCTCTAGCTTACAATATGAGAGTAAAATATAACTGTTCGCTTTCTGAGACTGGCTGGTATCACTTAGCATAATATTCCCTAGTTCCATCCATTTCCTGCAAATGACATAATTGTTCTCTTTTTTGTGGCTGATTAAAATTAAATTGTGTGTATATACCACAGTTTTGTGGTCCATCCATCTCTTTTTTTAATATTACATCCTGCATTAGCTGGTTCCATAATTTGGCTATTGTGAATTGTGCTGCTCTAAACATGGATATGCATGTATTGCTATAACATTCTGACTTCAATATCTTTGGAAAGATGCCTAGTAGTATAGCTGGATCATATGGTGGATCCATTCCCAATCTTCTGAAAAACCTCCACACTGATCTCCATAGTGGCTGCACTAATTTGCAGTCCCACCAACAGTATATGAGTAGTTCCTGTTTTCCTGCATCTTGCTAGCATTTATTATTGTTTGTGTTCTTGATGATTAACATTCTAACTGGAGTTAGATGGACTCTCAGTGTTGTTTTGATTTGAATTTCCCTGATTGCTAATGATGTTGAACATTTTTTAAAATATATTTATTGGCCATTTGTATTTCTTATTTTGAGAAGTGACTATTCAGTCCAATTGTCCATTTTTATTGAATTATTTCTTTTTTAGCATTAATGTTTTTAAGCTCTTTGTATATTCTTGATATTAGTCTTCTATCAGAAAACTAGCTGGCAAAGATCTTCTCCCATTCTGCAGGCTCTCTCTTTAGACTCTTCATGGGTTCCTTTGCTACACAGCTTTTTAATTTAATGTCACCCCATTTATTAATTCTCATTTTAATTTCCTGAGCTTTGGAGGTCTTATTGAGAAAGTTTCTACCAGTACCTAAATGTTGGAGTATTGGTCCTATGCCTTCTTCCAGTAACTGCAAAGTTTCTGGTCTAAGTTTTAGGCCTTTGAACGCTCTTGAGTTGACTCTTATTCAGGATGAGAGGTTGAGGTTTAATTCCATTCTTCTACAAATGGATAACCAGTTTTCCCAACACCATTTGTTGAAAAGGCTGTCTTTTCTCCAGTGTATGCTTTTGGCACCTTTGTCAAAAATCATCTGGCTATAAATATGAGGATTTATTTCTGAATCTCCTGTTCTGTTCCATTGGTCTATATGTCTGTTTTTGTGTCAATACCATGTTGATTTTATTACTATAGCTCTATAGTATAATTTGAAATCAGGTATGGTTCTTATTGCTGAGAATTGCTTTCACTATTCTGAGTATTTTGTTTTTCTATATGAATTTTAGTACTAATTTCTCTATATCTGTGAAGAATGACATTTTTTTTTTTTTTTTGCGGTACCAGGGATTGAACCCAGGGGCATTCTACCTCCGAGCTACATCCCCAGCCCTATTTTTTTTAATTCTTTATTTTGAAACAGGGTCTCACTAAGTTGCGGAGGGCCTAAGTAGCTGAGGCTGGTTGCGAACTTGCAATCCTCCTGTCTCAGCCTCCCAAGTACTGGAATTACAAGTGTGCGCCACCACACCCGGCAACATTGGTATTTTAACAGGGATTATATTAAATCTATAGGTCACATTTGGTAGAATGGCTATTTTGATTATGTTTATTCTGCCTATAGTAATAAACCAAAGGGAACTTAGCAAGGCCTCTTTGTTCTATTCTTCTTGGCCTCTCTGTGTGGCATTCCTTCTCCGAGATATGAGCAGGACCCCTCTGGGATGAAACTCTTTAAGGGACTTTCAGGGGAGAGAGAACAGAGAGTGATCTTTCTAGGAGTTATGGCTTGCTTCAGGGGAGGGAAGTCTGGGGTATCTGTAACCTACCTTGGAGAGAAGGAATTCTGGTAGCTATGACAAACCTTGTGGAAAAAAAGAGTGGGACAGAGAGGGACAGGAGATCAGAGAGACCTTGCTTCTGAGGCCCTCTCAGTAGCCTTCAGTTCAAAGTACTTGGCATGCAAAGGCACCATACTTGGAGGTATCATATTCTGAGTCTTTGACAGAAGTATCAAAAGTAATAAATTTAAATATAAAATCCCTTTTACTTGTAAGTTCCTCAAGGGAAGGAGCAGATTGTGCATGTCACAACAGTTTCACAGAATGTGAAACACAGAATGAGAAGTGTCCCCAAAACCAGTTGACTGGTCTGGATTCATGAAAAAGTTTTAACGTATGTGTGGCAAAACAAGAAAAAAAAAAGCATCATAGAAAAGTTTGTTTTGTTTTTATTTTTCACAAACCTCCCCCTTCTGAACTTAAAGAGTACCTTCTTTCCACTGTTATAATAGCCTTAATTCCTTAATTTAAACTTTTAATTCTAGAACAGATTTAAAGTTACAGAAAACTTATAAAACAATTTGTGTATACTTTCTTCTAATTTCCCTCTTATGATCTCATAGAAAAATGGTACATTTGTTATAATTAATGAACCCATATTGGTACAGTATAATTAACCAAAGTCCACACTTAATTCAGCTTTCCTTAGTTTTTAGTATAATGTCCTTTTTCTATTCCAAAATCCTACCCAGGATACCCCTTTACATTTAAATATCATGTGTCATTAGGCTATGACAGTTTCTCTGACTCCTTGTTTTGGATAACTGCTCAGTTTGAGGAGTACTGCTCAGGTGTTGTATAGAATGACTCTGAATTTGAGTTTGTTGATGCTCTTCTTGTGGTTAGACTAGGCTATGGGTTTGGGGGAGAAAGATTATGGAGGTAAAATGCCATCCTCATCCAATTACATCAAATATATATAAGAACAACATTCAAGTGAACACCACTATTGCTGGTGTTAAGCTGTGCGTGTCTGATTGGTGTTTGTCAGATTTCTCCACTGCGAGGGTATTCTCCCATCTGCCTCCCCTGACCAGCTTGCTGTCTTTGAAAGAAAGTCACCATGTGCAGCCCACACTTAAGGGATGGGGACTTGTGCTTCAACTCCTTGAGGGAGAGGTCGCTGCATAAATTGCATAGAATCCTTTTATATAAGAGAATTGCCTTTTCTCCCTCATTTATTTTTATTCAATCAATCTTTTTATCAGTATGGACTCAGGCATATTTATTTTATACTTTGGGCTATAATCTGATTATTTACTTTATTCCTTAAATTGTTTCAGTGGTAGCTCTTTTTATTTATTTATTTGTGGCACTGGAGATTGAACCCAGAGCCTCACACATACTGGACAAGCACTCGACCACTCGCTGAGCCACACCCCAGCCCAGGAGCTCTTTTCTTTTTTTTTTTTTTTTTTTTTTTTTTTTTTTTTTTTTTTG